>ONZH01014356.1:97500-216477 GCA_900303285.1 Rhinella marina
AAATCTTCAGCCATGTGTCTTGTAGTAACAAGTATTAGTCTTGCTTTTCACCTTGACTTGCTGAGAAATTAGATCTGTGGGTGTTAAAAGTGGCATCTGGATGTGGAGAAGCTAAGGCTTCTCACTCTCTCCTCGCCTCCTCTCAACTTTGCTTTCTAATCCCCTCTGCTCTTCTCCACGTTTGCCATCTCTTACGAGTTCCTCCCCTTCTCTCTGGTGATTCTCCGTCCTCCTGTGATGGTCTTCGTTCTCTGTTTTATTGTTTCACATGTGAAGGATGGCGTGCGGCTCACTTTATTGAGGTGTCTATTCATAGGTAATGCCAGTTATAACTCTCCAGGGATCTAACAGGAAGCTTTATTTCCTCTTGGATTTCTATTCTAGAAATGAGCCGGGCTATCAGACAGGGCTATTGTTATCAGTCTATAAAGAGAGCGCTATATCTGTCTCCAGCGTTTTATATGGTCCTCAACCCCAGCCAGATCAAATCGCTTGCTCCATCTTACTTGGGCCTCACGTTTGCCTTTCCTATGGAAAATCGACTAACCATTTATTAACCCTTAGTGATCGCCACCATTCTTTCATGTGATAGCTGTACGTCTTGCACCACTTATCCAACAACTATGTTACTTGTCATGCGTTGTATGTGTAATTCTGTGTATATAATAAGTAAAACAAATAGAATCAAATGTCTTCTTATACACACGGTTCACTTAGTCTTCAAGGGGACAGGTCATACTGGGAATTGTAGTTATAAAGGTGAGGAGACAAAGGCTCCATAAGCCTGATATAATCGTTTTGTGATTTGTTGTATATATCTTTTTATATGAAATATTTTAGATTGTTTTATAGAACATCTTGTGATCCAGGACAAACATGGATAGCATTCTTCAAATTGTAAAGACAAGAGATCCTATTGTTGTAGCCATCTACTATATATATATATATATATATATATATATAATTCTGCGTGATAGGTTATTAGGTATATGACCCGTGTCGTGTTTCTAATCTGCACAGAAACCTGAAAGAAAGAAGACGTCCCTGATATTCATCACTCATGATTACATTACCGCTCTGTGCCTGTCAGAAGACAGATGATGGTTCGGTGACGGCTGACCGGACCCCAGTTCTAAAGGGATTTCCTAATAAAATTACAATACACTGTATTTTAATCCTAGAAAGTATTGGTTTTGCATCGTTGTTTTTTGGCTAATAGAAAAGAGATGTTCTGCCTGACAGGGTGATGGTTCTTTAGAGAAGATTTTTTAGTCGTGTGGGTAATGTGATTTTAGAAAACAGAGGATATCATCAAATTAAAAAGGAACTGAATAAATGTGATTGAGGGAGAACATCCCAGTATAATTCTGGAAATATTTAGTTAAAAGGACACAATCAATTTACATGAGGAGTTCATTTCCATGTGCAGAGCAGCGTCATTTGTCTAAGCTGCCTTCATGAATGGTGCCTGAATAGAGACGGAATAGACAAGATTTTAGGATCTGAATACTAAACGAAATATTGATTTGCCTACTATACTGCAGTATCGGAGGATAAATGATAATACCAGGACTGGGTTTTCTTCTGCACTCCTAAAGCACATGTATAGGTTAAAGGGGTATTCCCATCTTAGAAATGCATGGCATATTCACAGCATGGGCCATGAATGTCTGATAAATGTGATAAACCTTTGGGACCTGCAGACAATAAGAGAAGTCCTTCAACTGTGGTGACCATACCTGTGCATGTCTCGTTCATGTCTCTGCGTTCACTGCCATAGATGAAGGGACTGCACACGTGGGCCACCTCTCCATTCACTCACCAGGTGGGCCTGCGATTGAGGGACGCCTTGTTCTAGAAATAAGTGTAGGGTCCAGAGGTATCAGATACTTATATAGTCGATAAGGTTGAAAAAGACACAGGTCTATAAAGTCCAGCCTATAACCATACTGCGTTGATCCAGAAGAAGTTTAAACTAGAAGTTTAGACTGTTATATGGTCGCTAGTTACTATATATTAGGAGGAAAATTCCTTCCCTACTCAGAATCCCTGGATCAATGTACCGTCTTGAGAAGTGCAGTACCCATAACTAGTTATCCTATGGATCCTATGGATATGCGAGGAATGTCTTAAAGGGATTCTGTCAGCTAGTTTAAGCCTATAGAGCTGAGGACATGGGCTGCTAGATGGCCACTAGCCCGTCCACAATATACTTTTTCCATTGTTCTGTGTGTCTTTATTTAGTCAAAAAAAGATTTTATTTATATGCTAATTGTGGTTATAAGGAGCCCAAGGGGCGGTTACCAACGTTCCTGGATCCCAGCCACGCCCACTGTGAAGGAGCCCAGCAGCGCCCGCATCCTCTGATCTCCTCCTTGTTCCCCCGACTTCACGCATTCAGAGCGCTGTGCCATCTCGCGCATGCGCAGTTCGTTCCCTGATGCTGATGCCAGCACAGGGAAGGAACAGTTTACCAGCACTGACAAGCGGTGTACTCGCACGTGCGCGATATTACGGCGCTCTGAATGCGTGAAGTCGGGGGAGCAAGGAGGAGATCAGAGGATGCGGGGTGGTGCTGGGCTCCTTCACAGTGGGCGCGGCTGGGATCCAGGAACATTGGTAACCGCCCATTAGGCTCCTTATAACCCCTATTAGCATATGAATAAAATCGTTTTTTAGACTAAATAAGGACACACAGAGCAATGGAAAAAGTATATTGTGGACGGGCTAGTAGCCATCTAGCAATCCATGTATTCATCTCTATAGGCTTAAACTAGCTGACAGAATCCCTTTAAGATGAGAATATCCCTTTAAATGACTTCCTGTGATATTAGTCCCAGTTGCGCATCTGATAAAAACGAAAGCTTGCCATCTATAGATTAGATTAATATTGGTGACAATCTAATGTATGGGGGCAGCGCAACAGTCTGCACATGTCTGCCCTAGGCTACTTTTACACTTGATTTGTTGTTTTCTGGTATTGATATCCGGTAGAGGATCTCAATACTGAAAAAAATGTTTCCGTTTAGTCCTCGTGCATTTGGAATGGAAAGAGATCGGTTTAGGATGTATCAGGATGTCTTCTGTTCTGTCAGAATTCCGTTTTGTGACCAGACACGAAACCGCTTCAAAACGGATCCGGCACTGAAAGCAATGTAAGTCAATGGTGACAGATCCATTTTCTTAGGAGGCCTAAAAAACAATTCCGTCACCCATTGACTTTCAATGTATTTAGTGACGGATCCATTTTTCCGTTTTGATTTCACACAACTGCATTCTCCGGAACGGATTCATCCTGATGTGCAGAATCAAAACTGATCAGTTTAATTCAGGTATTGAGATCCTCTGCCGGATTTCAGTACCGGAATTAACAACCAAGTGTGAAAGTGCCGAACATGCCGAATCTTTGAGGCAGAGATAAGCCGCGCCGTTATGCCCCTGCCAGTTAAACATATAGTGTTAGTTCAGTCGTGTCCATTCATGGGAAGTGGGCGGGGGTCAGGAAAGATACTCAAATGCTATGTTTATTCAGCACTATGGAACATGTTACCGCCATATAAAGTAGACACTTACAAGCAATATTCTTACAACTTCACTGAATCTTGCTTCAAACTGCAATAAAATAAAAAAAGTATAATCAAAGGGAATCCTCGTGTATGAATTTCGTGTATTACGTATGTTCCTTGTCAGTGTCCATCTTATAGGGCACAAAGACTGAATTGCCTTCATTTCCACCCCCTGGTGCTGATGAAGACATTACTCTCCTCCTTGAGAAGGCTGCAGTCATTTCTTTTTTTTCCCCTGTTCTGCTCTTTAATCCTTTCAGTGCCAGACGTGACGAGAGGGCATGGATCTGCGTCATTAACACTCTCAGGCTGGGAGAACATGACACGTTTTCGGTGGGCTGAGGAACAGACAGATATTGTGAACCCTCTGCTGCCTCTGGGACATATGACATTCATTTACAATGCGGGGCTGGTTACATGGCAGGCTCCTGGATGTGCTGTGTAAGCAGCTAAGAAATGCTAACTCCTTCAAAGTGAGTCACCTTGGTCAGGATGTTAAGATACCAGTGACACAACCTCATGGCAGAATTTTTTTGGGGCACTTTGCTTTGTGTCTGGCATTCTGCCCAGGTGTGGTGCGGGTATGAGTTTTGGCAGTGACACCAGGCCACTGCTTTGTTGGCATCTTCACATGTTCCTTGGCTTCCGTCCTCGCTGGCAGCTGTGCAGCTGTCTCTGCTATGTGAAGGCAACGAAGGGTCAACGCGCTTCTGTCCCTGATGAGCCGTGTTTTCTTCTCCTTACTCTCTTTTCTGTCTGTCACTTAAAAGGAAGGATTTGAAGTATCATAGAATCCTTCACATGGGTCATAGTTTTACATTTTCTTTTGAATGTGGTAGCTTTTAGCTTTTTTGCGTTTCTTATTTTTTTTTTAAAGGTGTCTTCATGCTGACAGGAGCTGAATGTGTTTTTGTCATTTAATTGTATAACATTTCAGCAGATGCTACATTAACCCTTTGAAACCACTGACTCATAATTAATCTCAATTCTGGGAATCTGTGAAAATGGAGATGCATACTATGGCTTAACCCCCAGGTGTATTTGACCTAATACATTTCCATTGACAAACTGTCATTCAGTGGAAGACCAAGGAATGGATTTTCTTTTGAGCCATTATGCCTCAGCACTGATAAAGGGGTTATCCCATGGATCATTTTCATATGTAACGTCCTGAACTGCAGAGAATAGCTGTTTTAAAGCAATTCATTGTGTTTTAAGCTTATTTTTTGGTTTCTTTGTGATTACTTTGGTACTGCTGCTAATCTGTGCTTCTGAGGTTGGGACAAGATCAGTCTCCTTCCCCCTCTGGCACCTGACAATATTGTCCCTTCTTAAATCCCTACAGTAGGAGTCTTTTCAGCTATACTGCTGTGCTGCTGCAGAGGTTCTGCTTCTTCCCTGACAAGCAAGGCCCAAATCTTGTTCTGTTAGTGGAGGATTACTATGTAGAGACCTGTCTATGGGCAGAGCGACTGAGCATGTGTGACCAGCAGCAAATGTAGATTGCTATGATCTTTGAACACCAGTTGGTGCTATACTGTGTAAGTAATTTTCAAACTCTTTCATGATGAAAATGATATTTAATGGTGGGATAACCCCTTTACAGGCATCTGGCATCTGCTCTTGTCTCCAGAATGGGCCTTCAAAGTGAAGGAGAGTTTACAACACAAGCGTGGCCACCCTCCATTCACCGGAAAAAAAAAACGACCCCCAATCATACATTGGGGGGGTATAACCATTTAAAGGGGTTTTCTGAGATTTTGATACTGATGACCTATTCTCAGGATAGGTCATCAGCATCTGATCAGAGCGGGTCCGACACCCAGGACCCATGCCGATCAGCTGTATGAGAAGGCACTCACACCCCTGTGAGCGCTGCGGCCTTCTCCGTGCTTAAAGAAGAACTCCTGCAAAAAATTTTATTCTCTGACCTGTTAGAAAATTGCATGATATAATCTGTAGTGATTTCATTTTCTTATCAGTGACTGTTTCTGTGAGTAAAAACCTCTCCTCTTATTGTAGCTGGGTCATGTGACCAACTCCCTGACCTCCAACTGACCCAGTACAGAAAGCCAGTAACTGCTCTATTCATTCCTATGGGAGCCTCACTTTCAGTCTCATAGGAATACATAGAGAATTAGACTTCCTGTCCACACATAAGTCTATGTGTGAGTTGGTGGGTCTAATTGCTGGTCAAATGACACAGATAAGAAACTTCAGGATGATATAAGTCAAAAATTCAGACACTGGTAAGAAAATGACATTCACTACAGATTATATCATGTACATTTCTAGCAGGACATGGAATAAAATTTTTGTCAGGAGTTCTTCTTTAACAGACACTGCACCATACATATAGCAGCTGTGCTTGGTATCACGCTTCTTCCTAACATGTCTGCATTTAGAACTGATACGTGTCGCTCGGTATTGTTTCTCAGACGGCATCGTTTCACTTGTGTCTGAGTAAAACATAAAAGCCGGGACAAGACGGAATCAGAAAAACATGAATAAAACCAGAGCGAATTTCCTCTTCTTCGCTGCCATCCTCATTCTCTCCTGGCAGGCTCAGTCATTTACATGGGTACACATCCTCCATTCAAGCACCGTGAAAGGCTGTGTCTCTGAAAAGTGTCTCTCACTGGATATTGTATCCCTTAATTCTGTTTCATCCTCCGCCAATGTATTCTCCCATGGCATGCTAAAGCTTCTGGGTTTCAGAATGCCAGTTCACAAACACAGTTACTTTGCTCGGATTTTGTAGTCCAAGGGCATATAGCTTAGTGATTGCACCACTTGGCACAATGATAAACTTTTTCCCCCAAATCCCATCCTTTCCACCTTATGACGCCCACCACACCATTTTATCTGCCCAAGGCTGTCACATTGCATTTTCCATAAACCAGTATGTATGAATAGCCCTGGCACCTAACACATTTCCATGAGTGGAAAGGTCACAGTCTTCCATAAGATGATGATTCTGTGGACATTGTCATGGTCGTATGGGCTGCAGGACACCACTACTGAAAAGCAGGATACACATGAGCGAGCAGAACTGAAGGTAAAGCAGCTCAGATCATAGCTCAATGCACGTGATACTAAATAACTTCTATTCATATGTCCAGCGTCATTGTCCACTGTACTCACAATTTCCCATCCTGAAGAACCTGATCTCTTCCTAACTTGCCTCCTAACCTACTGGTACCTTGTCATACATCTAGAGAAGGGAGGAGTTGTGTCATCAATTTCCGAAAGTCAGGTTTCTAAATAAATATGACAGATTTCATACCGTAGTCTTAGTTATTTTTATACAGAAGCGTTGGTTCATGCTTGCTGAGCCTGTGCTCATAGCCAGTACTGTAACGTATTTCATCCTGCGCCGTGCAGAACATCCTGATGATAGACCAGGAAAGCAGCATTTCTGCTGTACTCTTTGGGAACCAGCAGGTAGAATCTTTCCTGGACTGAGAGTGTTGTCGAGATAGTTTGACTACTGCTATCCTCCCATCTGGTGGGAGTGATGACAAGTATGATTATTTATTTGAGAGCCCCTTTAATTCCATTGTGCTGTACATCTAAGAGGGTTACACATACATACTATAAAAACACAAGTACAGTAAGTATGAAACTACTGTATTAACAGACTGGTACAGAGGGGGAGACACAGTAGGTGAGGGAAAAAGCTGCCCATCTGGCTGTGCGTTGGCAGACAATTTTCCTCATTTTAGGGGAAAAAAATATTTCCCAACTCCAATCATGCTTCAGAATACTTCCGAGCAGTGCAGTGCTCGTTACGAGCACGTTCGCTCAACTCTATTGCTGACTTATTTTCTGGCGCTATGAGGGGCCATGGAGTGGAGGGGATCGCCTGATTTACTGATGTTTTCTCTCCTGTTTCTTAGGGGTGAGTGTGTGCAGTTGTGGACTGCTTTGGAAAGTCCATGCCACCTGAAAAGCCAAGTTCTTGGTCACCCACTCTTCTTTTGCAGTTTTGCACTTCAGCACTCCCGCTCCTTCCTTTATGTCATCCTGTATGGAGCCGTTCTCCCTCAGTACTCCTATATCCTATATATTTCTTCTTTGTCATAAAACAGCCTGTGTATGAAATCTGCAGGGAATTTTTTAAGTTTCCCAGTTGTACTATGAGAATATTTCCCATTTGAAGGTGCTAGACTTACCGTAGATCCAAATTTTAGCTTTCATTGTCTCATAAGAAGCAGATACATTTTGGTAGAAGGAAAAAAAGCTGGTAAAATTAAATTTTCAAATTCAAATAGAACTGTAAATTATAATATGAAGTCCGGTCATTATACTGCATTTTATGCAGTTTCTCTTCTTTTCTTACAGACATTTTTGTTATCGGCTGCTTATTATACATTTAGGATCTACTACAATTAATAGTACGAATAATGACAATAGTAAATACAAATTAAATTGAAATGAATTCAAAACCATAGCAGAGTTTGTCACACGATGGTAATACATTACATTATTATATTTACTAGCAAGAACCATGTCCTCTGGGGAGCTGTACGCTCTTTATCTGCTCCTTTTAAGGTTCTACTGGCCAACTTGACTAATGATTCCCTATATGTGATCAGAATAAGCATATTGTATGCTTACATTGATAATAAGCAGAATTGTAACTGGAAAAAATGTAGGAAAAATCTAATTGGGTCATAACAATATGTGTCTATATTATATAATTTTATGTCTACTTGTTTTTGCACCCAAAGCTTGGATCTGCTTCATCACAGTCCCTGATGGCTGAGGAAGGCTTCGTCGGGGTAGTGACCAAATCCTTAAATCATGTCTTTCGTGATTGGCCTAATTTTGAGAGCAGATGAGACATGAAGAATCAATGAAGGGTGACTGCACAAGCAAGGATTGCCCGGCTGTAATGATCTTGTGTCAGTTTAGTGTCAGCATTTGCAATGAAAGATGGCTATTTATGAGCACTCAGATTGACTTCACTTAGAGCACCGAAAAGGTCAGAAGCAGATGAGCAGTTGTGTGACCTTTGTATTGTAGTATGCAGTGAGGTGAACTGATTAAAGGAAGGCAGAAGCATTCAATTTATGGGCAAGGAGACCCAGGGATAATGTGTTAACCCCACTGCTATGACCAAAGAAAATTGTCCTTCTTATGGCCAGAGGTGGAGATAGCATTTTAGTACTGGTACACGTGATGTGGTCCATTCTACCTCACTGATTAGACTGCTGTTCTGATCATTGCGACCGGACAACAAGGGATCATTTTTCATTTGTTTGTCATTGATCAGATAATGTCACCGGCTACACGACTTTCATGTAATGATTGTTAATGATGTTGAAATGTGACATGCTACGACTGCGACGTGACAGTCGTGAATAAATACAGACAGGATGGATTTTGTGTCACACATCGTACTTTTCCTCCATTGATTTGATGGAAGTTGCATGCAATTTACCTGCGACCTGGTTACGATTTCATAGCCAGAACACAGTTCTAAAATATTTGTGAGAGAGCAAGTTACAGACAAGTCGCGCATACTTTTGTGTTGCGTGGCTTTGCACTACGCTTATGTAGCTGTACCATAATGGAAAGTGTATGAGAAGAAGGAGAGAATGAACGGTGGTATGAATGATGCTCCTATGAATCCACCTCCATTAATGTAGTAAACGAGTGCTGATCAGCTTACTGTCAGTTGGTGCCCAATCAGTTTGCCCCTGTAAAAAGAACCCTAAGGGTACATCCACACCGTCAGGTTTCCTGATGCAGTTTAAGGCCTCTTTCACACGGGAGTCACGGATTCAGTCCGGATGCATTCCGGAAAATCCGCATGCATCCGCACGCAATCGCAGTCAGTTTTGACTGCGATTGTGTACGTTCGTTCAGTTTTTTTCCGCGCGGGTGCGAAGCGTTTTAATGCGTTTTCATGCACGTGATAAAAAACTGAATGTTTACAAACAACATCTCTTAGCAACCATCAGTGAATCACGCATTGCATCCTCACTTGCGTGCGGATGCAATGCATTATTCACGCAGCCCCATTCACTTCAATGGGGCCAGGGCTGCGTGAAAAACGCAGAATATAGAACATGCTGCGATTTTCACGCAACAGCGAACTGATGCGTGAAAAAATCCGCCCATGTGAAAAGCCCCATTGAAATGAATGAGTCAGGATTCAGTGCGGGTGCAATTACACCCGCGCGGAAATCTCGCCCATGTGAAAGGGGCCTTAGAAGCCAAAACCAAGAGTGAATTCCAAAAGGAGGAGAAGTTGTGTCTGTTATTATTTATTATCCATTCCTATTTTTGGCTTAAAAACTGCATGCAGAAACCTGACCGTGTGGCCGTACCCTAAACCTAGGTTTGCACTGTACCTGCATATTTGCACTTTACAATAAATCTGAGCAGTCTGAGAAGTTGGTACTAAATGTATGAGCACAACTATAGAATTTAGTGACTGTCTCTGTATCATTTCAGTCATCAATTTTATTCTAAAAACAATAGTTCTGTTTTCATGGTAGGGTTCTTCTTCTCTGTGTAATGCATGGTTGTCGCCCATGTACAACGTGCAGGTGGAAAATGCTATCCTACTGAAAGTCGTAGACCACCATGCAGAGCATATGGCTGACTGTTTGCATTATGCCAGTCATTCCAGGTGCCAACCTGAGGAAGTGTGACAAGAGGGAATACTATTCCAGGGAAGCACTGCTCTGGAACAGCTACTGTAGAAAAGCACTGCACCTATACTCATTTTTGATTTTAGCTCACCTCCAGTACTCATCTGGTGAAAGTCAATATTAATATGTACATGTGCTTATAGTGTTCGTAGCATCAGCCCTGCCAGAACGCTTGGCCTATAGTGTATATACATATGTGATTTTCATTTCTATTGGACCTGTCACATATGATTTTACAGAAAGTGGAGGCCCCCATGTAGTCAGATTACATCACAGAGTGTCTGCCGCGAGGCTTATTCATCGACTAATTCCCACACTAAAGAGCTCATTCATGATCCATTCATGTCATTCAGATCCACACGCAAATAAGGTTGCTGCAAGAATTTGGCAGCCAGAGCTCAACTTAAAAAAATCCCATGGAGAGCTCATTCTGGAAAAGATTACCTTGAATAACCCTTGTCTTTAGACATGTGAACTATGTGACAGATCTGTAGTATGCACTGATATAGAACACACTCTGATACAGAGACTTTTTCTGCCATTAGAAAGTACAATTTGTCCCGCAAAAAACAAGCCCTCATGCAGCTATGTGAATGGAAAAATAAAAAAGTTATGGCTTTGGGAAGGCTGGAAAGAAATGAAAATGAAAAAAAAAGGAAATCGCTCGGTGATTAAGGGGTTAAATATTAAAATATAGTAAATATAATAAAATCTATATAATTTTGGTATTTCTGTAATCGTACTGACCAGAAAAATAAGGTTATCATGTCATTTGTACTAAAAAGTGACCGCCGTAAAACAGTGGTAGAACTGAATTTGCTTTTCAGTTTTATCCTACAAATATTTTTTTTCGATTTTTCAATACAAGATATGGTAAAATAAATATTGCCATTGTAGCTAAATTCCTGATGGAACTGTGTAATATCCGCCATCAGTACTCTGCATTAGATGTGCATTCTGGGGTAAAAGAAGTGCCAATCACAGTCCATTTTGCTTCCAGTTTAATGGAAGAAATTGCACTTTAGCTATTGCTAAGCACCAGTTTTGCAGTAATGACAGATTAGGCAAATACAACCATGAATTAAGCGTCACTGATGCAGCCCAGTATGCAGTGGGTTAATAACATTTCTAAAAAAACTAAATAATTGTGCTTGGATAGGTGGCCAATTTTGCTCGTGAGCCATGATTTGTTATATAGGATTGAGTCATTAGGTGGTTCAGAACAGCACAGTATATACAAAGGGGGTCATTCATAAAGAATGATAGTACAGAAGAAATGATGCAGAACATGGCGTGTTTACATAGCACATGGACGTCACTTCTCTCCTCTTAAAAAATGTCTAAAAGAAAAAGGCACAGATATGCATGTCATGTATTGAACAGGATTTCTGGGAGTAGAATATCGATGACTTATCCTCAGTCTGACTCCCGGCACCCCAACTGATCCACTGTTTGTAGAGGCCATGGCGGTCCCATGAGTGCTATAGCCTCTCACTAGGTTAGAGACATCATGTTCATAGGTCACATGGCCTATCTGCAGCTCAGTCCCATTCAAGTGAATGGGTCTGGGCTGCAATACCAAGTACAGCCACTATACAATGTATGGTGCTGTGCTTCCAAGCTGCAAGGAAGCCTCTTAATAAATTAGGTGCATCTCACAGGTAGATATGGGTACGCCAGTCTTGATAAATTTCCCCTCATTGTACTTCATGTTTGTGATAAATCACGGTGGCTCAGTGGTTAGCACTGGTGTTTGGCAGCAATGGTTTGAATATGACCAAGGTCACCATCTGCATGGAGTTTGTATGTTCTCCTAGTGCTTGTGTGAGTTTCCTCCAGTTAATCTGGTTTCCTCCCACGCTCCAAAGACATACTTATAGGAAACTTTAATTGTGAGCCCCATTGGGTACAGCAAGTGGTGACAATGTCTGTAAAGCGCTGGGGAATATTTCAGTGCTATAAAAGTGCATAAAATCAATAAATATATTTTGTTTCATTTGTATAAAATCCCAAATTTGTATAAAAAACAAGTATTACTCAATAATGGCGCTTTAGAGAAAGATGTCAATTTAATAATCAGGATCCACCCTATCCGATACTGTGCCTGGTTTCATAGGGTTGACCCTCCTAACACATGCTCTTTATGGAAATGTATCCTCTTCTAGATCAACTGCAAAATATAGTAAAAAAAATAAAGTCTTTCATTTACTGTATTTTGTGACATTTCAGTTATTTTGTGCTGGGTTTATTTTGCCCTGACAGATATATTCATGAAAGAAATGTTCGCACTGTCATCTTCGATGGAAGATTTATTTAATAGCTTTGCGTGCTCCTGCTGCCTGTAATTGTAAGGCTCCACGTCTTATAAAACAGCTATGGATTTTTGTGGGTGTTTGCCAATATATAGATCTTAAATTCACATGTGTTGGTGCGCCTTGTCATGTCCAATAAAATCTGCTCCCTATTGTTAACAAAAGGGGCTCCAATTAGA
Source organism: Rhinella marina (assembly GCA_900303285.1). Classification (NCBI taxonomy): domain Eukaryota; kingdom Metazoa; phylum Chordata; class Amphibia; order Anura; family Bufonidae; genus Rhinella; species Rhinella marina. Next base: position 110,223 of record ONZH01014356.1, read on the forward strand.
TTTTTTGGAGGAGGCAAGGCTTTTGAAATTCTGTAACTCCATTGTGAATACAATAAAGCTGCCCCCCAAAAAAATTTGTATTTTCCCCGGAAGCTATGTGTATTTTTTGTTACTTTCTGAAAGAAAAGCTTGTCGTTGTAGTTTTATGTAGAAACATAGGGGCACATTTATTAAGACCGGCGTTTTATACGCTGGTCTTAATAAAGCCCTAAGGTGGTGCAGGCTTTTACATAACTTCGGAGCATCCAGCGCCATTTCTAAATGGAAGAGCTTCCTTGCTGTCTTATATTTAGACCATTTTCTACACCTAAGCCAGGCATAGAAAATGATGAAAGAGACGGGCCTAGCGGCCCACTCCCTTCTCTGCCCACACCACACCCACTCTTTTAGACCTGGCGTGAGCAGGGCGAAGTTGCAGATTCTGCTGCACCATGGTGTGGCAACAGAATTTGAGTCAGATATATGCCACAACCCCTTTAATTGAACCAGTGTGACACATCTCCAGGCACCAGGTACATAACTGGTGTAAAGTACAACTGGCTCAGTTGTCCATAGCAACCAATCAGATTCCACCTTTCATTTTTGACAGCTCATTTGGAAAATGAAAGGTGGAATCTGATTGGTTGCTTTTCTACTTTAAACCCAATTTGATAAATGACCTCAATAGTATTTGTTTTTCATTCTTCATTCTGCAAGTACTTTTAAAATAAGATATAAAGCAGCATTATCCAAATCTTTAGAAAACATCCCTTGTGTATTTAGCTCCTATGCAGATATACATATATGTGCACCCTCAGAAAGGTTACATAACCTTGTATGTGGGTCGTTCCTACAATCATTCAGCTTCATTTCCACTTACACAGATAGAAAATTGATGATTCTATTGATTGATGATTCTATTAAATGTCAGTGGGATTTCTAATGATGTATTGGGATCCATTTTAAAAATGAATCCATCAAACCTGTCATATTCATTAGGAACGGATGCCATGACGATAGTGTGAACAGAACCTTACTCTCTGTAATATTCAGCCATAAAGTCACATAGGTTTGCATAGAAGCTGTCTATGATAAACGGTATGGTATTTCTTTAAAGGGGTTTTCCACCCTATGTATCAAAAATCCAAAGTTCCCCCAGACAATAGCCAACACTATGAAGTATTTCTCAGGTGACATGTACTGGCTGTACGTCATTTATCTAACCTGTTCACCATGACACACTTCCCTGGTGGAGCTCCCTCAGACAGGCTGTGTGGGAGGAGCAGCTGCAAAGTGAAAGTAACAATCCCAGTATGCACTGCAGCAAGCATGTCTAGAGGAGCAGTCACATGACCTCCCCGCCCACCTGCGTTCCCATAGAGACAAGAGCCCCTTAGATAATATCAATAAGCCAGTTATCAGTGAATAACTGTTGTACAGACATAGCAATAGAAAGAACGCCCCAGTCCCAACAGTAAAAGTTACCCTTTTCATAAATTTGCTGTGGGGCCCAGTCATTTCTAGTTGTGCCACACGATGTAAGCCAAAAACAGAATGAGAGGGGGAGTTATCAATTCCCTTGTTCCTAAAAAGTGGCGTTAAAAAGTTGCAAACTATGGGACAGATTTATCAAAACTGGTGTAAAGGAAAACTGGCTTGGTTGCCCATAGCAACCAATCAGATTCCACCTTTCATTTTTCAAAGCTCCTTTGGAAAATGAGAGGTGGAATCTGATTGGTTGCTATGGGCAACTAAGCCAGTTTTCCTTTACAGCGGTTTTAATAAATCTTCCTCTATGTGTTTGCAAATTTTTAACTGCGCTTTTTTTTTTTTAAAGATCTTGACAATGGATGAATTTATGTTCATTTTCACCAGTTTTCTGACTCAAATGAAGCCAGAAATCTATGGCAGCTCTGAGCTGTCATAGATTTCTGTTTAGGTGCACAGACTGCACAAATCGATCTGCTGACATACAGAGGAGCCTCCTGTCTATCATCATACGACCTGCTCCCAACTGACAGCCCATCAATCATCTATGAATATATGACTACCCTTCATCTGGGAAAAAAGGGAAAATGAGTGGTCAAATAGCTATATATAATGTATAGGGGGGTCACAAGTCACTATATATAAAGTACAGGGGGTCACACATCACTATATATAATGTACAGAGGGTCACACATCACTATATATAAAGTACAGGGGGTCACACATTACTATATATAATGTACAGGAGTTCACACATCACTATATATAATGTACAGGAGTTCACACATCACTATATATAATGTACAGGGGGTCACACATCACTATATATAATGTACAGGGGGTCACACATCACTATATATAATGTACAGGGGGTCACACATCACTATATATAATGTACAGGGGGTCACACATTACTATATATAATGTACAGGAGTTCACACATCACTATATATAATGTACAGGGGGTCACACATCACTATATACAATGTACAGGGGGTCACACATCACTATATATAATGTATAGGAGTTCACACATCACTATATATAATGTACAGGAGTTCACACATCACTATATATAATGTACAGGGGGTCACACATCACTATATATAATGTACAGGGGGTCACATCACTATATACAATGTACAGGGGGTCACACATCACTATATATAATGTATAGGAGTTCACACATCACTATATATAATGTACAGGAGTTCACACATCACTATATACAGTGTACAGGGGGTCATACATCTATATATAATGTACAGGAGTTCACACATCACTATATATAATGTACAGGAGTTCACACATCACTATATATAATGTACAGGGGGTCACACATCACTATATATAATGTACAGGGGGTCACATCACTATATACAATGTACAGGGGGTCACACATCACTATATATAATGTACAGGAGTTCACACATCACTATATAATGTACAGGAGTTCACACATCACTATATATAATGTACAGGGGGGTCACACATCACTATATATAATGTACAGGGGGTTACACATCACTATATATAATGTACAGGGGGTCACACATCACTATATATAATGTACAGGGGGTCACATCACTATATACAGTGTACAGGGGGTCACACATCACTATATATAATGTACAGGAGTTCACACATCACTATATATAATGTACAGGAGTTCACACATCACTATATATAATGTATAGGAGTTCACACATCACTATAATGTACAGGGAGTCACACATCACTATATATAATGTACAGGGGGTCACGCATCACTATATACAGTGTACAGGGGGTCATACATCTATATATAATGTAAAGGAGTTCACACATCACTATATATAATGTACATGAGTTCACACATCACTATATATAATGTACAGGGGGTCACACATCACTATATATATAATGTACAGGGGGTTACACATCACTATATATATAATGTACAGGGGGTCACACATCACTATATATAATGTACAAGAGTTCACACATCACTATATATAATGTATAGGGAGTCACACATAACTATATATAATGTACAGGGGGTTACACATCACTATATATAATGTACAGGGGGTCACACATCACTATATATAATGTACAGGGGGTCACACATCACTATATATAATGTACAGGGGGTCACACATCACTATATATAATGTATAGGAGTTCACATATCACTATATATAATGTATAGGAGTTCACACATCACTATATATAATGTACAGGGGGGTCACACATCACTATATATAATGTACAGGGGGTCACACATCACTATATACAGTGTACAGGGGGTCACACATCATTATATATAATGTACAGGGAGTCACACATCACTATATATAATGTACAGGAGTTCACACATCACTATATATAATGTACAGGGGGTCACACATCACTATATATAATGTACAGGAGTTCACATATCACTATATATAATGTATAGGAGTTCACACATCACTATATATAATGTACAGGGAGTCACACATCACTATATATAATGTACAGGGGGTCACACATCACTATATACAGTGTACAGGGGGTCATACATCTATATATAATGTAAAGGAGTTCACACATCACTATATATAATGTACATGAGTTCACACATCACTATATATAATGTACAGGGGGTCACACATCACTATATATATAATGTACATGGGGTTACACATCACTATATATATAATGTACAGGGGGTCACACATCACTATATATAATGTACAAGAGTTCACACATCACTATATATAATGTATAGGGAGTCACACATCACTATATATAATGTACAGGGGGTTACACATCACTATATATAATGTACAGGGGGTCACACATCACTATATATAATGTACAGGGGGTCACACATCACTATATATAATGTACAGGGGGTCACACATCACTATATATAATGTATAGGAGTTCACATATCACTATATATAATGTATAGGAGTTCACACATCACTATATATAATGTACAGGGAGTCACACATCACTATATACAGCGTACAGGGGGTCACACATCATTATATATAATGTACAGGGAGTCACACATCACTATATATAATGTACAGGAGTTCACACATCACTATATATAATGTACAGGGGGTCACACATCACTATATATAATGTACAGGAGTTCACATATCACTATATATAATGTACAGGGAGTCACACATCACTATATATAATGTACAGGGGGTCACACATCATTATATATAATGTACAGGGGGTCACACATCTGTATATACAGTATAAAGGAGGTCACTGTACAGGGGTTCACAGATCTCTGTATGTGTGCAGTGGTGGGAGATCACACATCACTATATACAGTGTATGGTGGTGGTGGTGGGGTCAACTATTGCTGTATACAGGGGGTCACACATCACTATATACAGTATAAAGTGTTGATCACATATCAGTGTATTGGGGGCATTATATATCACTATATACAGTGTGCAGGAAGGAGAGGGCATATATTTACAGATGACATCAGTGACTGCTGCTATCACTGACCTCAGCCATACTGACAGCTTAGAAGGGGTTAAAGCTCCTGACCTGTTGGTCTGGCTGGAATAGACATGTCTGTGATAAGATCACATTGCAGAGTGGTCATAGACAGGACAGACACTAGGATTGCTCACACTTTGTTGTCCACAGCACCTTCCTGGCTCTGCTACATCACTGCAGTCAGTGAGGTACATCACAGATTCTCCTCAGTCTCTCTTCCTCTTGCAAAGTTTCTTTATTTCAGCTTCTAACATGTTTCTCTACCAAGCCCCTTCAGCCCTGTATAGTCAGGGCTGCAGTCACAGCAGAAGGAAACTTCTCTGACACAAAAGTTATGAGTGCAGGACAGGAGGGGGTGTGGCTGCCAATAGCATGGGAACCAGGCAGATCTGCTGCAGAAGATATATGAGGAAGTTTATTGTCTCCCTGCTTTCTTTAGAGTTTTAATAAGTGCTAACAAAGTGGTCAACCCCTTTAAGAGTATTTGAAGATTGCTTCCATTTTTTTTATTATAAAGGTTCATTGAGTTTTTAGCAAACTTTTGATATGTCATACAGACAGTTTTTATTGGCGGGAGTACAGCGCAAAGGGGCTTTGCAATCTGCTCCAGAAATACACCTACTTTAGGCGTATTTCTGTTAGATAAATGACCTCCATAGACGTTCTCTTGAGTCTCTCTCACTTTCCCTCTTACAGCAAAGAGAGCGCAAGATTTGTGAGCTCTTCTCTGTCTTCCTTCTAGGGATCCATGAGGGTCTTAGCGCTCAGACCCCCACCAATCAAAACTTTTGATATGTGTCTACGACATATCAGAAGTTTGCTGAAAACTCACTGACCCTTTAATGTTTTGGGGCAATAACAATTAGTTGCAATACTGTAAAAGTATAAGATCTCGTTCACATTTCAATGTCAGTATTACGTATGTGAAAAAAGCATCCTTATTTAATGCGTGAAGGATCCATGGATGATCTGTGTGTCCATTTTTACCCTCCACATATCGGTCATAATCCACGGACATTGCTCAGCTGAAAATTAACTTCAAGAGCATTTCCTATCTGTCTTCCGGGATAGGAATACCAAACGTATCTGCCCCCATTGACTTACAGTCAGGTGAGGAGGACGGATCCGGATGCCTGCGGCCATGCGAGCGCAGGGGATCCGAGCTCTACAGTGCTCGTTACGAGCACGTTCGCTCAACTCTACTTACAATGTTACATGGTGAAGTGTAACTGAAGTAGAGATTCCCTTTAAGCAAATGATGCATTTTCACAGTGTAAAGCCATGATGCTTGCAGCAGTTCACTTGGGAAGGGAGTATATACTTGAAACTCTTCATTTGTACTGATCCGAATTTTAAGTGAATCTCACTTGTGAACTTTTACCCTTGTGCTGTATTTACATTTATCTTTGCCGAATGGCCTGATTTCATAGTACTGACAATGTTCCTAATGAAACAGTTCACTGCCAGTAACGGAAATCTTTCTTGATAAACCTAAACACACCCCTGAGAGTAGAATATGCCGGTTCCATCTCAGTGCTGCGGTTTCACACGTAAAATGAACTATCAGCGGTTAGAAGACACAGAATAGTAATTCTATCTGAATTAGCCCCACAGCACTTATGCTATAGCGGTAACAGATGCTTGGAGCTTTAGTAACAATTAGTAATTAAAACAAAACTGGCAATGTTGATTTGATTAAAAAGTTATGCTTATTAAGAGTATTTTTCCATCTGTTTGAGTATCCGGCAGTTCTTTTCTTTGCTGTTCATGTTGCAGTGATTTCTCTGATGCCCATCTCTTAGAACTGTGATCGCTTAGGCTAGGTTCACATCAATGTTTCAATTTTTTGTTCTTCGGATCTGTTATGTACATTTTGCATCTGTTTTAGCAATTTTTGTAGACAGAAAAAAAAGTATGGCATGTAGTATCGGTCTGTAGTTTCGCAGTCAGGCCACAGATTAATTTAAATCAAATGGTCATTTGACCACAAAATGTTTTTTTCAAGCCCTGTTTATTTTAAAACTTAACTTTTATTTGTCAACTCATTTTAACCTATACACATAAACTAGGGCTGGGCGATTCGCCAATTGAAAGCCTCACGATTTTATTTTTTAGGAAAATCATGAACTCGATTTTCCTAAAATGGCGGCCGCCAGATAAAATAAAAAAAATCTCTCACCTGTCCTGCGCCACGGCTCCGCTCCGGTGTTCGGCGCTCCTCTTCTTCTCCGGGGCCGCGCTGCACTGTCCTGACCGCGTACAGCCGGGAGAAGAAGACTGGGGAGCGCTGGACCTGGAGCGGAGCCGCGGCGCAGGACAGGTAAGGGATTTTTTTATTTTATTCTTATGGTGGCCTAGTGGGCTGTTCTGAGGGCTGAAGGGGGCACTACTGTGGGCTAATCTGAGGTCTCAAGGGGGCACTACTGTGGGCTGATTTGAGGTCTGAAGGGGGCACTAATGTGGGCTGATCTGAGGTCTGAAGGGGGCTCTACTGTGGGCTGATCTGAGGTCTGATGGGGGCACTGTGGGCTGATCTGAGGTCTGATGGGGGCACTGTGGGCTGATCTGAGGTCTGATGGGGGCACACTGGGCTGATATGGGGTCTGATGGGGCACAATGGGCTGATGTGGGGTCTGATGGGGCACAATGGGCTGATGTGGGGTCTGATGGGGCACAATGGGCTGATGTGGGGTCTGATGAGGGCACAGTGGGCTGATCTGAGGTCTGATGGGGGCACTGTGGGCTGATCTGAGGTCTGATGGGGGCACTGTGGGCTGATCTGAGGTCTGATGGGGGCACACTGGGCTGATGTGGGGTCTGATGGGGCACAATGGGCTGATGTGGGGTCTGATGGGGCACAATGGGCTGATGTGGGGTCTGATGGGGCACAATGGGCTGATGTGGGGTCTGATGGGGCACAATGGTCTGATCTGAGGTCTGATGAGGGCACAGTGGGCTGATCTGAGGTCTGATGGGGGCACACTGGGCTGATGTGGGGTCTGATGGGGCACAATGGGCTGATCTGAGGTCTGATGAGGGCACAATGGGCTGATCTGAGGTCTGATGAGGGCACAGTAGGCTGATCTGAGGTCTGATGAGGGCACAGTGGGCTGATCTGAGGTCTGATGGGGGCACTGTGGGCTGATCTGAGGTCTGATGGGGGCACACTGGGCTGATGTGGGGTCTGATGGGGCACAATGGGCTGATCTGAGGTCTGATGAGGGCACAGTAGGCTGATCTGAGGTCTGATGGGGGCACAGTGGGCTGATGTGAGGTCTGGTGGGGGCACAGTAGGCTTTTTTTATTTATTTTTTTATATTTTTAATAACATAAGAAAATCAAGATTTAAATCGTGAATTGTCCAAAATGTTAAAAAAAATCGAGATTTTTTTTTTTTTTGGCCATATCGCCCAGCTCTAACATAAACCCTAAGAGACAACTTAAAATTATCAGCAGTAGCTAGGCAGATTTCTGTAGTGGATGTGTATATTAGATGGTTCTTTACATCACTGTTTGTTTCTTTTACACAGTGATTGTTACCATCAGGCAACACTGTAGCCGTTTGGTCCTTAATAACGCACTAGGGCCAGCTACATTTTTGTCACTATATATCCTCTATTATAACTTGCTTCTAAATACATACTGCCGACTACTGAGCTAAAAACACACACAGAGGAATGCTCTGCCTCCCGACATGTTTCACCGGCTCTCCGGCGTCTTCAGGGGATCGGGCAGGTAAGTCTGTTGGGGGCGGGGGCCATCATTTATTAGGTAGGTGCATGATGTCATCATCCCTATGCGCTTTCTGTCTCTCCCTATGTCTCTCATAAGAACTGAGAGACTCTCCCTAATTCGCTTACCTTTCTACTTGGGTCCCCCCAACGAATGACATCGCTCTCTCCACTTCCGGCTCCTTCGCCCGTGCCGGGAGTACGCGCATGCGCGCCAACTTTGAAACTTTTTCCTCTATTCCGCGGCTCTGCGCATGACACTGAACTTAGTATTTCGCTGGATACTTCGCATATGTTAGAGAGGAGGTTATTGCATCTCAAGCATGACTGGTTATTTAGAAGCAAGTTATAATAGAGGAGATATAGTGGCAACAATGTAGCTGGCCCTAGCGCGCCATTAAGGACCAAACAGCTACAGTGTTGCCTGATGGTAACAATCACTGTGTAAAAGAAACAAACAGCCATGTGAAGGACCATCTAATATACACATCCACTACAGAAATCTGCCTAGCTACTGTGCTACTGATAATTTTAAGTTTTCTCTTACGGTTTATGTGTATAGGTTAAAATGAGCTGACAAATAAAAGTTAAGGTTTAAAATAAACAGGGCATAAAAAAGATGTTTTGTGGTCAAATGATCATTTGATTTAAATTACTATTAAAGTTATGTCTTGCATGCACTGTGAGGCACTGTTAAAGTGATATAGGCCACAGATTACACACCACTGACTTAGAACCCAGTAATGTACTATTCACCCATTTGTGTATAGTTAGATATAGGTAATAAGCTTTGCTTATCCATAATCTTGCTGTTTCGTATGGATTATTTCTCTTTACTAATGTAGAGTTTTTACTGATTTCTTACTAAGTTATAAAAATATAAAAATCAGACTGAAAAAACAGACATCATACTTACCTGCAACAATCCCATGCTGTCCCCTTTCCAAAGCTCCCTGGATCCATGTGGCCTCAGCTACCTGGCGTCCCTCGCCCTGCAGGAATTCCCGTATACGGTCTGAGGAGGGTCTCCGATCTAGTTATTCATTGGCTAAGAGACCATTTTGTTATGCCACTCTGAGCCTATATTTTGCTTGTTTTCTTCCTACATCTTCAACTGTCCTTCAATACAGTCTTCATAGGTCTTCAGATATTTTCCTTCACTTGAGACGCCCCAGGAATCAGTACTGGGTACCTTTCTGTTCTCTAATTTGAATTTTCTCTTTGAAACGTCATGAGGTTTGGTTTTCAGTGTCACGTTTTACTAATGATATAAATTTTTACACTTCCTCTTATGAATTACAGCCAACATGCTGAGTGTCTCTCTGAAGTCTACTTTTTGATGTTTTCCTAGGAGAAATAGCAGACCCTTCTTGTTAAAGGGAACCTGTCATCTCCGAAACACCCCCTGAACTAGAGTAAGCGTTGTAGTGTAAGTGATGCTGAATCCGAATATGTAAGTTTTATCTTCATACTCACTTCCATTCTGACGCTGTGCTCCCACAAACCAGCAGTAAAATGCATTGAGAGGACTCGTCTTTGAGTCCTCTCCATTATGTGAGTGAGCACTGGAGTCCAGTGAGTGCATTTTACTGCAGGTTTGTTGGAGCACAGCGTCAGAATGGAAGTGAGTACGAAGATAAAACTTACATATTCGGATTCAGCATCACTTACACACTATACACCGCTTACTCTAGTTCAGGGGGTGTTTCGGAGATGACGGGTTCCCTTTAAGGCAGCTTCCAGAGATGTGTTATTTTATATAACACAATATAACTCCATATAGTCACAAAAAATGTTATGGGACATTACGTATTCTCATGGTGGCTCAGTGGTTATCGCCATTGCCTCGTAGCCCCGGGGTCCTGGGTTTGTATTTCACCATGAGCAACACCTGTCTGGAGCTTATATGTTTTCCCAACATCTGCATCGGTTTCTCCTTGGTAATCTAGTTTCTTCTCCGGAAATATATCGATAGGCTAAATGGCCTCCTATGAAATTGGATGTAGTGTGTACGAGAGATAGATATGGGAATTAGATTGTAAGCTGTATTGCTAAATTGTGGCAGTCTCTGTACAGCCACACAGAATATGTGAATGTTACATAAGCGACGGGGAGTAAATAGAATACGTAGCTTCTTTCAATTAGAACAACATACATCCAAATAATTTTCATCATGAACAGTTGGGTTGTAGGTTATTATGCTATGTCATGCTTAAAGGGGTTATCCAGGAATTTGCTGTTTATGGCTGATCCTCAGAATAGGTCATCAATATCAGATTGGTGGGGTCTGACTCCCAGGAACCCCCGCCAATCAACTGTTTGAAGAGGCCACAGTGATCCATGAGTTCTTAGGCTTCTTCCTAGTTCAGTGACATCACAGTACATTGGTCACGTGGCCTAGGTGCCACTTAGTCTCATTCGAGTGAATGGGACTGAGCTGCAATACCAAGCACAGCCACTATACAATGTACGGTGCTGTGCTTGGTAAATTGTGAAGAGACACAGTGGGCTCTTCAAACAACTTAAATTAGATCAAAAATAGGAGTATGCCTTTGATGGAGATTCACAGGGTCCCAAGATCACGATATAAGTCCACCCACAAATTATAAAATAATTATTGATTAGTCTCATGCTCTATGCCAGTGTTTTAGGCTTTATTTTCTGCTTAAGATACAAGACCGTTCCTCTTGGTGCGATCTTACCTAGGTAAAGAACGGTCTTGTATTTAGACTCCACCCCCTGTGGAAGCATATAGTAACCTTTGTCATCACAGGGAGTTATTTGTCCCGAATATAGCGCATCACTGTGAGCAAAGCAGGCTGTGCCTATGTGTAGGATGTGTAGTGGACGCCACATCACCTCTGCCGCTTTCCTGTAAGATTTACATTGCATAGGAGTGTGTAGAAATATTTCCAATAGACAGTTTCTTTCATATATTGTATTGAAAAACCTCTCTATGTTTTAGGTATTATTTTACAATGAATTTGATAGATAAGCCATTTAAAACTCTTACAGGGAAAGAGAAGGAGCGCAATTTCAGATTTATTGTTTTCATTTGTTATTCTCTAGTGTATTCCATTTCATACTATTGTGGCTGCCAAATACTCCAGGGATTTATGTAGCATACTTATTTTAATTCTCCGGTGCCTGAAACTGACAGACATTCAGACCCTGAAAAAGAAAAAAAAAGTATGTTGGTGTTGTAAGTGGACTTGATTTATTAGGTAGGTAGAATTTGCGGTAAATTGAGACTGATCTGTAGTCATTTATTGTATCTAGTGTCCAGAGGTCTCTTTTAGAACTCACATACTGGATGTCTGGAGGTCAGGCTTATTTCTGCTTTTTTTCCATAAAAATTGTAGGAAAATTTGATAATACATCTGGTCGATTGATTTCATAGGCAGGCATTTGTGAATTTATTTTTGTGTAATCAAAGTTTTTTTTTTAAGGTGGAGGGAACTAACACCACATGTAATATATGTGAACTTCATTGCTTGTTTTATTCAATATGTAACCTCTAAGGATGGGGCTATTCAGTGACTATGGTGTTTGTTTTGCTGTAAAACAAGATAATTGCTGCCAAAGCCAGCCCTTAAGCACACATTCACATTAATGTTCATTGCGTAATCTTTAATTACATGTCCCTTAAAGGGCTTGTCCAGGTTCAGAGCTGAACCCAGACATATCCTCATTTTCACCCAGGTAGGCCCTCTGACATTAGTATTGGAACATTTTATGCTTTGGTGCTCTCCCTTACCCTGCGCTGTATCATCCAGTGCAAAGGCTTTTTCTGGAGATCTGGTGATGTCCTGGGCTCTCCATGGACATACCCGGGGATATGTCCGGGTTTATGGGAATAAAGGGGTATTCCCATCTTACATAATTATGGCATGTCCAATAGATGCGGGCCTACATCTGTGACCGATCTCAGGAATGGAGAGGTGGCTGTGCATTTGCAGCTCTCTGCATTCACTGGGAATTCTGAAACTAGCCAAACACACTTGGTTAGCTACTTTTGGAACTCCCATAGAAGTGGATGGAGAAAGTTGCGCATACCCTGTCACAATGTCTGTGAAAGGCAGCCCCACTTTTTAGATTAATGTGGGTCCAAGAGATGGGACCTGCATCTATCAGACATGGAATATGTCCTTTAAATATGGCAATACTTTTTATTAACATAATATTGATGTTAATGGGGTTATACAAGAGTAAGACAGACCTCCCAGAGTGGCTGACCTGCGGTGGAGATCATATTTACCTGGTCCCCTTCACTGGGTCTGGTATCTGTCACTCCCAGGCCAGCTCTTCCTCTCTTTGCTGTGCTGAAATCATGTGACCGTTGCAGCAAATCACAGGCTGCTGTGGTGACCTGCATCCCTTGCGTCACATGAGAAGCAGGTCACTGCTGCGATCTGTGATTGTTTGCAATGGTCATGTGTACCCCTGTGACGGATGTTAATTTCACCAGTTTTCTTACTCTTGGACAAACCCCATTAAAGGGGTATTCCCATCTCACAAATGTAGTTTGTATAGTTAGATATAGCCATACCAATATTATTACTAATAGAATGTATTCATATAAAATGTACCGTTTAGAAGATTTGCCTATTGTATATCCATTGTCCCACACACATCAGTCAGACCGTTTCCCCTAGTTACGGCCGCCGCAGTAATGTAGTAGTGGTTGTCGGCTTATTCTTGTTCAAACCCGCTCTGAGGTAACTACTGTATTGTGATTGCATATTGCATGAGCATGCGGAGACACACCTTAGGGTACAGTACTTTCACATCTGCATTTTGGACGCTACCAGTCCAAAACGCAATGGTCAGGATCCGTCCAAAATGCAGACTTTATAAACGGATCCTGCTCCATAGAGATGAATTGATCTTGGAACAGGATCCGTTTCTCTGCATTTTGGAAGCGCAGACAAAAATACTACAGCCCTAAGATGTGTCTCCGCATGCTCATGCAATGTGCGTACACAATACAGCAGTTACCTCAGAGCAGGTTTGCACAAGAATAAGCTGACCACCACTACTACGTGGTCGTGGTGACTGTAACTAGGGGCAACGACCTGACTGATGTGTGTGGGACAATGGATATACAAATAGTCAAATCTTCTAAATGACACATTTTATATAAATACATACTAATAGTAATAATACTGGTATGACTATATCTAACTATACAAACTACATTTGTGAGACGGGAATACCCCTTTAAGGAGTTGCAGTATTATAAGCAATTTAGGTGTTTAGTGAGATACATAAACACACACACAGTAATATCTAAAACATCATGTGTCCAGAGAGTATGGGGTTATTTATCCCACCTAAAACGTCCTTACATTTATTTCAATTGACCCCATAAAACAATGATGTGATGTGAGAACCAGTTAAAACCTACGTAGATGGCTGCAGATACTAGTCACAGAAGGTTTAATCTGCCTTGTACTGTGATGCAAAGTGTCCACTGGGTATTAATGCACCGCTCAACGTGACATCCTGAGCTCTCTGCACTGAATGCTCCCCAACCATTTTGTCTCCCTTTAAGTGATGGATTTAGCCTACATACAAGAGACCACTAGAGCTGTCACTCAAGAGCAGACCGGAGAGTTTGGGGAGCGTTTAGTGCAGAGAGCCTAGATCATAGCTTGCGGTGAATTCATGCAATTAGTATCTGGTTTACATCTCACCTGTCTAGCACTGTCAGCAGTTTTGAAGGGTCAAAACTGCTGACAGACTCGCTTCTGAAGTTTGAAGCTCTATTTCTCATCTCACAGAAGCCGATTAGATTCCCGCTGCCTTTGGTGCAAGGGGAATTTTGGGCTTATAGAGCCCTTAATTATCTGCCATTATCCATTATGCCTTCTCCACTGCCGAGATAAATGTAAAAATTTCTGTACACTGCCCCTAAACCGTCATCCTCCACTCTTTATGCCTCCTAGACACAGTAATTAGTGTGTAAAGTGTAAGCCATAGACCCATTTTCATAGTTTAGAAAGGTCAGCTCAAGTGCCAACATTTTTAAAGTTCAGCGTAGATGTAATTACCAACTCCATCCCCAAATGTATATTCCTACCAGCAAGCTTGATGGAGGGAAAAAAACAAGCAAAATGGAACGCTATCTATTATCCAATTAGATAAATGTGTTCTAAAAGCAATGCAAATTTGGCATTGGCTATACTAATCATTATAGAAAAAAAGTTTCATTAGCAATAATGACCTCATTAAAAAGACATCATTAATGCATCTTATACTGATTTATAACACTTAAGCTATAAGCAGCATTATGGTTTGATTGTAATCTGTATGTTTCTTACTTAATACTAATTGACTTTGCCTGCGCATCCCATCAACAGAAAATTAATTTACTCCACATTTACACTCCTCTGTGCAGCTTAGCTGCGGAAAACTAAGGCGAAATGTACTTGGTGATTTAGTTATTTCTTGAACTAGTGCAAATGTAATCATCAACATGCATTCAGAATGAAATTGTTCTGGGCACCTAGCCAGCCTTGACAGGAATGGGACAGAAGTACAATGTCTCACACATTTTGTAACAAGACAGACATCGATTTATAGACAGGCTTGGCTGTATATCTATTTGAAAGGGACTGTGATGTTTTATACCCGAGGGGTCAGAACGATCACAGGGTGGTTGAAAACGGAAGAACTATGTAAATATGTAAAAATGATTTTTTTTAGTCGGTTAGCACTAGGTACTTAGGCATTGATTTTTTATTTCAGTCTAAAACACTGGGAGATTGATTTTTAGATGAGAGATAGCGTTTTACTTACATTCTGAAGAACAAATCATAGGCAATTCACCTGGGATCCATGATGAAGCTAAAGAGTCAAATTATCATGGCAAACGCATCGAGCTATAGGTCACTCTGCATTAAAGGAAATCAGTCATCAGTTAGGTTCTACAAGCTGCAGCGCCAACAAGTCCTGATATTCATGAGCTTCTGGGCTTTCTCCTCCTCCTGCCACTGATTGACAGTTTCTTCCAGCAGGAGGCAGAGAAATCAGGAGCTCATGAATAGCAGGACTTATTGGCATGCGATGGAACTGTTTAATGTAAGATCTTAGTCAATTAAAGAAAGTGCATTTTGCTAAGAGGACTGTCACTAGTTTAGGCTGCCCTTAGTTAGGACACCATAGAACTGGTGACAGATTCTCTTTGAATGGTCTCTGCAAATTAAAGCACTTTTCAGATGTTGTTTAAGAAGTTGGAAGAACTTTTTCATATAGATGGTACTGTAGATGCAAATGGATGGAAGCTCAGTTCCACCAAATTATGTCATATTGTGCCAGAAGTTGGTTGTCTTGTTATTAGAGTTCCCTCATCAGAGAAGAACTTCTACGGTTATGTCAGTGACGTCAACAAAGAGGGGGTTTTAGACAGTAGGAGCCTCTATGTACTCTACCAGCGATACATGCCCATATAACAAAGGTTTGCCTGTTACAAATTTCCCCTTAGTCTGAAAGTTCTCTCATAACTACTCAGTTCTGCTGGAGTATACAGCTCATTTCACTGCAAGGGTGTGACCTTCAGAGTTTTTCCATTTTCCTATTCATATCACAACTGTACAGGGTCGTTGACTCTCAGCAACAAAATGACGTAAATTGATTCAAATCATTGTCCCCCGGAAAATTTAAAAAAAAAAGAAATTATAATCTATTACTGAGAATATGCCAATGATCTGATTGGCTACAGGTTGTTCTTTTTGTTCTTTTGAAAGGTGAGGTTTACACATTGCACCCACATTGTGTTTGTGCCCCTTTTGTTAGCTGCAGTTTTCCATCCATGGTGAGTTTTTCCGATAATCATAGCAAAACAGTGTGTTTTGCCACAGTTACAGAATACTGTGGGAAAGACACACCATAGCCACAATGAAGCTGCAGTGTGGGCACAGTGTGTAAACCCAGTCCTACTCGCTAACCCAAAGCTAAATCATGAACCTTACTGAACACTTGACGGGAAGGTTGAACTTGATGGATGTGTCTTTTTTCTATGTAACTACTATATATATACATATACAGTGGGGAAAAAAAGACCTCAACTATGAGAGACAAAATGAGAAAACAAATCCAGAAAATCACATTGTCTGATTTTTAAACAATTTATTTGCAAATTATGGTGGAAAATAAGTATTTGGTCAATAACAAGTTCATCTCAATACTTTGTTATATATCCTCTGTTGGCAATGACAGAGGTCAAACGTTTTATGTAAGTCTTCACAAGGTTGGCACACACTGTTGCTGGTATGTTGGCTCATTACTCCATGCAGATCTCGTCTAGAGCAGTGATGTTTTGGGGCTGTCGTTGGGAAATACGGACTTTCAACTCCCTCCAAAGGTTTTCTATGGGGTTGAGATCTGGAGCCACTCCAGGACCTTGAAATTCTTCTTATGAAGCCACTCCTTCATTGCCCTGGCGGTGTGCTTGGGATCATTGTCATGCTGAAAGACCCAGCCACGTTTCATCTTCAATGCCCTTGCTGATGGAAGGAGGTTTGCACTCAAAATCTCACGATACATGGCCCCATTCATTCTTTCATGTACACGGATCAGTTGTCCTGGTCCATTTGCAGAGAAACAGCCCCAAAGCATGATGTTGCCACCCCCATGCTTCACAGTAGGTTTGGTGTTCTTTGTATGCAACTCAGCATTCACTCTCCTCTAAACACGACAAGTTTTGTTTCTACCAAACAGTTCTACAGTTCTCTATTTCATCTGGAAATACTCTTCTGGAACATCCAAATGCTCTCTAGCAAACTTCAGACGGGCCGGATATGTACTGGCTTAAGCAGGGGGACACATCTGGCACTGTAGGATCTGAGTCCCTGGTGGCGTAGTGTGTTACTGACGGTAGCCTTTGTTACATTGGTCCCAGCTTTCTGCAGGTCATTCACTAGGTCCCCCCATGTGGTTCTGGGATTTTTGCTCACGGTTCTTTTGATCATTTTGACCCCTCCTCCCACCCCGCGTGATAGAGCTTAACTGTAACTGGTATATTGCAGGCCGCTATGCCTATGCAGCACAGCGCAGCCTGTGATATGTCAGTGTCAGCCAAGTATAAATTGCACTATTCGCTTTATAAGACGCACTGCCAAGTGCATCCTATAAAGCGGAAAATACGGTAATAGGAGAATGTGTGCTAGAATATACATGTCATAGCAATGGAAAGTAGGTTAGTATATGAATAGGGTATATGTACATTAGAACTTTTAATTAGTGTGTCAGTATTATTTGCTTCCCTGACTTTGAGCAGCCACTATCATTAGATAGGAGGAATACTTTAAGGTATTTGTTTTTCTGAAGATGCAGCCAGAAACAGAAGTAGAAGATGAACTCATTCAGGTCATTCATCCTCTTTACACTTGGCATATTGTGCAGCCTTTGGAAAAGGATGAGATAGGCGTCGATATGCAGTGTGACACAGCTGACTTTGCATGCATGTCAACAGGAGTTATATAATGCAAAGGAGCGCAGTGCTCTCATCCTCGTCAGTATGAATTGTAGAGAGAAAAACGGATTTCCTTGTTCATTTCTCAGATTTCACTTTAAAATATCATTATTTTTTACAACTTATGTAGCAGAACTGCCTAGGAAGAGATCGTTCTTCATGTCACGTATGTATAGTCTTATGACAGTGTTTTCTCTTCTTTAGCGTCCACAGTATATGATGTCTGTAGTAGATCAAGTGCTGACACTATATTTTATTGAGTGTTTTATCCTGTTCCTTATTTATTTTTCCTCCAAACTCATCTTACTTTGTCAAAATAAAAATGCAAGAAACATACAAATTCTAATGTATACTTTTTATTTTAAAGAAGACCTGTGACCACAAAATGCAATGCAATCTGAAAGCAGTGTGTTATAGAGCAGGAGAAGATGAGGAGATTGATATATTTTTGTGGGAAGTGATTCACTAAAACCTGTAATTTATACTATAATATCTTAGTATTTATCACTTCCTATGAACAGCTAGTGGTACAGGAGGAGGTGACTGACAGCTTTCTCTGTATGCACACTTATACACACAATGCTATCAACTGATAACCCCTCCCTCCTCCCTGTACCGATAGCTGTTCATAGGGAGTGGAAAATAACAAAGATATAAATGTATAAATTACAGGCTTTACTGAATTTTTTCCTACAAACTATATAATAATCTGCTCAGCTACTCCTTTAAAGGAAGTATCCAGCCACCTTCTCAAACCCCCACTATGTGCTGCTTCAGTGCTGGAAACCCAGTGATCCCAGTTGTAGGTCTCATTCATGTGGTAATAATGCCTCTCATTTTAACCTCCGTATTATGGCCTCAAATACAGTAACATAAGGATCTAAACCAGTGGTTGGGTCAGTACTTGCAGCTGTGATCCAGAACCTAAAGTAAGTAGGGCTACCTGCCTAGGCTGGGTGTCAGAAACCCACACACTTTCTGTGGTCCTACACCAGATATATTAAAGAGCATTTCCAAGTAAATAAAAAATAGTCATTAGGTCTGAGTTCACATCACCGCTTCGCTTTGATACATCAGAACAGGAAAAAAACCCCAAAAACGATACGTTATTCTAAGCATCAGTTATTTGTATCTATTTATTTATTTTTGACAACAGGACTTTTTCTCCCGTCAAAAACAAGGCTCTCTAATGGAAGTGACATAGTAACATAGTAACATAATTTATAAGGCTGAAAGGTTCGACCTCTTATCCTACAAGTTGATCCAGAGGAAGGCAAAAAAAACCCTGTGAGGTAGAAGCCAATTTTCCCCACTTTAGGGGAAAAAATTCCCTGGATCAACGACCCATCTCTAGTAACTATAACCTGTAATATTGTTACCCTCCAGAAATACATCCAGGCCCCTCTTGAACTCTCTTAGTGAACTTACCATCACCACCTCCTCAGGCAGAGAGTTCCATAGTCTCACTGCTCTTACCATAAAGAATCCTCTTCTATGTTTGTGTACAAACCTTCCTTCCTCCAGATGCAGAGGATGTCCCCTCGTCACAGTCACAGTCCTGGGGATAAATAGATGATGGGAGACATCTCTGTACTGACCTCTGATATATTTCTACATTGTTATTAGATCTCCCCTCAGTCATCTTTTTTCTAAAGTGAATAACCCTAATTTTGATAATCTTTCTGGGTACTGTAGTCCACCCATTCCAGTTATTACTTTAGTTGCCCTCCTCTGAACCCTCTCCAGCTCTGCTATGTCTGCCTTGTTTGCAGGAGCCCAGAACTGTACAAAATACTCAATGTGTGGTCTGACTAGTGATTTGTAAAGTGGCAGGACTATGTTCTCATCACGGGCATCTATGCCCCTTTTGATGCAACCCATTATCTTATTGGCCTTGGCAGCAGCTGTCTGACACTGGTTTCTACAGCTTAGTTTGCTAAAATTCTTAGGTCCTTTTCCATGTCAGTGTTACCCAGTGTTTTACCATTTAGTATGTACTGGTGACTTGCATTATTCCTTCCCATATGCATAACCTTACATTTGTCAGTGTTAAAGGGTTTCTGTCATCAGAATTTAGCCTACAAAACCGAGTGTCATTTGCAAATCGCAAATGACACCTGATGACAGAAAGCCTTCTTTTATAGAAAACTGTATGGTAGTTTTTGTTAAAATAGCGTTTTTATAATATGCTAATTAGGCCCCCTAGGTGCAGTAGGCGTGAACCCTGCACCTAGGAGCGGCCGTAATAACGCCCCTTACCCCTCCTCCCTTGCGTTGATTGACAGGGCCGGGCAGCCATCTCTTTCGTCTCCCGGCCCTGTACGATCGCGAACTCCCGCGCCTGCGCATTGCGATAAGCAATCTGCGTACGCGCGTTGAGAGCCGGCGGCCGCCTGGGTCCCGGCTTCATCAATGCGCATGCGCGGATTGCTTATCGCAATGCGCAGGCGCGGGAGTTCGCGATCGTACAGGGCCGGGAGACGAAAGAGATGGCTGCCCGGCCCTGTCAATCAACGCAAGGGAGGAAGGGTAAGGGGCGTTATTACGGCCGCTCCTAGGTGCAGGGTTCACGCCTACTGCACCTAGGGGGCCTAATTAGCATATTATAAAAACGCTATTTTAACAAAAACTACCATACAGTTTTCTATAAAAGAAGGCTTTCTGTCATCAGGTGTCATTTGCAATTTGCAAATGACACTCGGTTTTGTAGGCTAAATTCTGATGACAGAAACCCTTTAAATCGCATCTGCCACTTCTCTGCCCAAGCCTCCAGTCTATCCAGATCCATCTGTAGCAGTGTACTGTCCTCTTCTGTGTTAATTACTTTACGCAGTTTAGTGTCATCTGCAAAAAATGATATTTTACTGTGCAAGCCTTCTACAAGATCATTAATAAATATATTGAAGAGAATATGGCCCAATACTGACCCCTGTGGTACCCCACTAGTGACAGTGACCCAATCTGAGTATGTACCATTAAAAACCACCCTCTGTTTTCTATCACTGAGCCAGTTACTTACCCACATACAGACATTTTCTCCCAGGCCAATTATTCTCATTTTATATACTAACCTTTTATACGGTACAGTGTCAAATGCTTTGGAGAAGTCCAGATATACATCATCCATTGATTCGCCACGGTCAAGTCTAAAGCTTACCTCCTCATAGAAACTGATTAAATTGGTTTGACATGACCGATCACACATGAAGCCATGCTGATATGGAGTTACTTGCTTATTTTCATTGAGGTACTCCAAGATAGCATCTGTTAGAAAACTTCAAAGAGCTGTTTATATCCAGCCGGTCCTCCGCTTGCCTGCTGGAATAGCCTGCTGGATTGTAGCTGCTGCTAGTGTAACCAAAAAAAAACAAAAAACCTTTCCAGTGCCGCCGGTCGTATCCTAATAGTTTCCAGTCCTTGTTGGACCAGAAGAATGAAGTGCTGTATCCATTAATGTGGCCTCAGCGGTGACATGTGCATATATGGCCATGTTCAAGCCCTGCCTGGGTCCCAAACGGCTGTGTGTGCTTCTTTTCCTGTTTAATGCAGCTGGACAGAAAGAGAAGGGCATACATCTGGTAGGGACCCAGGTGAAAGAAAAGAAAGATTTGATTAACCCCTTCAGCCACCGTGATGTACCAGTATATCATGATGGCTGAAAATGTCTCAACTATTATTCCTGTGCAGTGTACAACATAACAGAAAAAAAACATTTTTTGTCACCTTATCCCCCCCGAAAAATTGCATATAACTTTTTAACATTTATTAAAAAGTTATATGCACCACCAAAATGTTACCAATACAAACTACAGTTCGTCCTGCAAAAAACAAGCCCTCATACAGGTCTGTGGGCAGAAATAGGAAAAAGTTATGTCTGTCAGAAAGTGGTCTACCAACAGTCTGGCAACCAATCAGATTTCACCTTTCATTTGTCAGAGCTCCTTTGGAAAATGGAAGGTGGAATCTGATTGGTTGCTATGGGCAACTAAGCCAATTTTCTTTTCCACTAGTTTTGACAAGTGATATGTGTATAATTCTACTGTCTTTTTACCAACCTTACTAGAGCAGTCTCTGTACTCCACAAGCAGTTGTCACTGTGACAAGACAGTCTTTGTACTCCACAATCAGTTGTCATTGTGTCAGGACAGTCTCTGTACTCCACAATCAGGTGTCACTGTGACAAGACAGTCTCTGTACTCCACAGGCAGATGTCATTGTGACAGGACAGTCTCTGTACTCCACAGGCGGTTGCCCAGGTAGCAGAAAACTTCATATCCCACACACTTGAAAAGTAATCTATATGGTAAAGCATAAATTGACTATATTATAAAATATTTATTCATATTTGTCAATATATAATTCAGGAAAAGATAGGTCAAAATATAGGTACTGTAAACGACCCACACACTGGATACCTGTACCGGGCAGTTGCTCCTATTAAAAGGGCAGACTTTTGACCCAGTCTACAGAACACATTAACAGGGCCGCAATTCACAGTCCGCATCGTAGTGAGTGGTTGTAGGGCCTGGTGGGCTGACTGGGCCACGCTCTCTGGTCACTACTCTCTCCATTAGAATAGAAGGACAAAACCAACCACATTATTCGGGGCAGTCTTCTCACTGGGGTCCAGCACCCACTGAAGAGATCCAGTCAGTGGTAGCAATCCTGAGCAGGTCTGTGGTGTAGGCAGTGGTTGGTAACCGGCCAGTCAAATCTTGAGGTCTCTACCAGCTCCAACCGGGAATTGTCCACACTGACTCTGTAACACTCTGCCATGCACACACTGACTGACCATGAGTCACTCAAGTGTTGGGGCCTCTTTGGGTCTAGACAGTTTAGAAATCAGGGCGAGGATATGCTGAAGCCGCTTTAGTCAGTTAGTTGTTGGGCATTCGGAGGTCTGACGCCCACTTAACTGATATTGTTGGCTAATAGGTCATGAATACAGAACTTCTTTAAAACCCCTTTAAATATAATGTGTCCAGTAGGAATAATCATAATAAAATAAATTACAGTAACATTTCCTATCTCTTCATTTATTAGTGATGTCTTACAGCCCTGGTACCTACCTACATGTGGCTTGTAGGCATGATAAATGACCAGCCTGACAAACACATACACAGCGGTCTGCTTTTACCAGCTCTGGAGAAATATAATTTTCTTGGTCGAAAAATCTAAACCTGCTACAGAATTAACACATTGACTCTTAGAGCAAAAAAGAAACTTGCTAAGAAGCAGGTTAATAGCAGATTGTGTCGGTCAGTGCTACGTGTACATTTTCACTTTGTGATTCACTTCTGTGCAGGCGCTTGGTCGGCACTGTGATGAGAATACGCTATGAACAACCCTGAGCCTATAAGACACTCATTGCCTCTTATGACACTTGTTCTAGTGTCAAATCAATACATAGTCATTTCTGTAAGATTCTGCCACAAGCAGAAAAACTGCTCAAATAACTTAGAAATGAACCTGAAATACAATTTACAGATTTTTAATAGCTTTTTTTGGATTTGATTGCAAGAGTCAGACCCATGGAATCGCACAACGTGACAGGAATACTACATGCAGGCAGATGTGTGTGTATAGATAAAGCACAATACAGTGAACATACAAGCAAACAATGCAAAGTGATTTAGGAACTGTAAGGCCACTTTCACACAGTCAGTGATTGGTCAGTGTTTGTGAGCCAAAAAAGGACTGAATCCTATTTAGAGATAAGGTATAAGGGAAAGATCTGCATCTGTTTTGGTTTTTTTCTCACAATCACTGATGGAAATCACTGACCAAACACTGATTGTGTGAATAAGGCCACAGTCAGTGGTTGGTCATTGTTTGATCAGTGATTTTCCTCAGTGATTGTGAGCCAAAAGCAGTTGCGGTTGAAAAACAGTTGAAAAGGTGCAAATCTTTCCGTTATACCATATCTCTGTGTATCCTCCCCCCTACTAATTGTGGCATTGCCTTGTGTGGTGCACAATCACAAATGGAAACCACTGATCAAACATTGACTGTGTGAATGCAGCCTTAGACATACTTAGGCTACTTTCACACTAGCATTTTATAATTCCGGTATTGAGTTCCGTCATAGGGGCTCAATACCGGAATAAAACGCTTCAGTTTTGTCCCCATTCATTGTCAATGGGGACAAAACTGAACTGAAGACAACGGAATGCTCCTGAAAGCAACATGCTGCGTTTTTCTCTCCGGTCCAGGCATCCGCACCAAGACGGATCCGTCATGACCCCCAATGAAAGTCAATGGGGATGGATCAGTTTGGTGTGACACAATGGTGAACGGATCCGTCCTCCATTGACATTGACTTTCAATGGAGTTCATGATGGATCCTTCACCTGCTCATATACACACAATACACACATATAGACATAGACATACACACAGACACACAGACATATACACATACAAATACACATACATACTTACATGCTCCCCGGCAGGTCTCCACAGCGCGGGAGGAACAGTACGGGGCGCACAGATGACGATTCCACCAGGCGCCCAGCAGAGGGCACTGTGGGGAATCGTCATCTGTGCGCGCCGTCCTGCTCCTCCGGCGCTCTGGAGACCTGCCGGGAGCATGTAAGTATGTGTGTGTATTTGTATGTGTATATGTCTGTGTGTGTGTGTCTGTGTGTATGTATGTACTGTGTGACATGTGTGGGGCCGGAGCGCGGTTCCGGCTCCACACATGTCCCTGCGGCAGTCCGGATTCGGCAGCACCCTTCACCTGCTGGATCCGGGCTGCCGCTAGTGTGAAAGTAGCCTTACTAACATTTCAGCTGGGAAATTAGAGACAAATAGACCCTTCCCTTTGGGAACCCCTCCAAACAGGCAGAATTATGGGTGGTATTTAAATAAGTCACACCCATTTTAAGCCCATGATAGTCTGAATTTGTGAGGACTGTGTTAGAAAATAAGGAACAGTCTGCAAATTTGAGGCTGTTGTTAACTATTCCTTAAGTTGAAGCTAGGACCATATATTTTGCCAAGGTGTTGGCATTAAAGTAATTCCTGCCAGCTTTATTCTTCATACTGTCAAAGGCATGACCCAACAGAATTCTGTATATGGCAAGCCTGTATGCCGTTATTAGTCCTCAGGCTGCCATGGCGGATAGGGTAATAGAGGGAGTCTCCTCCTTATTACTAACTACTTTAGATGCTGCAGTCAGCATTGACCATGGTACCTAAGGGGGAAAATGATTGGAATTTTCTTTGTTCCTAGCCTTTAGAGTAGGGAACACAAGGATTCAGCTACATGGTGATCCTGCCACGCACCTCTCACTCCCAAGGCTCGAAATGTAGCAATGTTATCATAGAAATAAATGGAGTCGTGACTTTTTTCCAGGCACAACTATTCACATTCAAGTGGACAGGGCTGAGGTTAATACCCAATCACATCCCAGAGTGGCATTGTCCTAGGAAAAAAGACCCTATTTTCTAATCCATGGACATCCCCTTTAAGTAGTTGGTAATTTGTTTGTGTATTAACAAAACACTTAAGCCTCTTTCATATGAGCGTGGCGGGTTAGGTCCGGATGGGTTCAGGGTGTGTTCAGTGAAGCGCGCACCATTTTGCAAGCAACTTCAGTCAGCTTTGTCTGTGATTACGTTCAGTTGTTCAGTTTTTACTGCGCGGGTGCAATGCGTTTTGATGCGTTTTTCACGCGCGTGATAAAAAACTGAAGGTTTACAAACAACATCTCTTA
The DNA here is from genome assembly GCA_900303285.1 of Rhinella marina. NCBI lineage: Eukaryota > Metazoa > Chordata > Amphibia > Anura > Bufonidae > Rhinella > Rhinella marina. The sequence continues at coordinate 136,115 of ONZH01014356.1, forward strand.
GCAACCATCAGTAAAAAACGCATTGCATCCGGGCTTGCTTCCGGATGCAATGCGTTTTTCACTGAAGCCCCATTCACTTCTAGGGGTCAGGGCTGCGTGAAAAGCGCAGAATATAGAATATGCTGCGTTTTTCACGCATCACAGAACTGATGCATGAAATACATAGTGTACACAGACCCTTTGAAATGAATGGGTCAGGATTCAGTGTGGGTGCTATGTGTTCACGTCACGCATTGCACCCGCACGGAAAACTCACTCGTGTGAAAGGGGCCTTATGAGACCGTACTAATGGTAGCATCACTTTGTTTGACTAGCCAATTCCAAACACTGAATGATATCTTCCCTTTTCACACTGAAGCGGCCGAAAGCAATTCACAGCAGCCTATTTTCTGAGCGTTAAAGGTGTAACTGGTTTATTCCTGTGTGGCGATATCTGTTCATGGAGTTATGGGTCAATAACTGCAGCTCCGCCATGTTGGTGTCCTTCACCACACTTCCTGCCCTGGGCTCTGACTAGTCTTCCATGTTATAGAAACTTTGGATTCACAATTGCTTTGGGTACCTGCTCTATTCTTTGCATGTAAATCTGCACAGTTTATATATCTAAGACACAATGTACGGTATTACAGACACTACACCCGAAGCTCCCATGGGGTCGGCTATCTTTTGAGCCAAAGGAATAATATTGCAAAATATAGGGCAAGAATGTGCTGGGATTTAATTATATTACCAGTGTGTATGGTGTCTGTTAATTCTAGTCATTCTGCTTCTAGAAATAGACACTGTGTAATAATAGTCACGGCCTACATGTCATCATTCATAGAGCTGTTCCACCTTATCCCAAATGATATAATCATCTCGCTGTTTGCTTTAGTTATGATAGGACTAAACACACATTTGACGAGGCTAATTGCCAAGTCTAGTCACAACACAAGCAGCCACCAATATGTGACTACAGGCTTTCATCACGCTTGTCTGGAAGTCTACACAACATGTCCTTCTGGTAGGAGTTTAGAGCCAGTTCCCTGGAACAGATAACTCCACGTGTTTCATTTCTTTTTGTGCGTTTTTTTCTCTGTCATACACCTACTGTATGTGTCTCCCGGTGTACAAGAAGATATCATCAGAGTAGAGGAAGGAAGTTATGACTCTTAGGCTTTGTTCACACGTCCATCTGGGACCCTGACAGGAGCTTCACTCTCAGATTCCATCATATTAGACAGAAAATGGTGCACTATTTTTCTTGTCAACACCATGGACACCCCAAAATTACCCAGTGGACCCCATTGTAAGCCATCGTTACTGGTGGGTCTATCATAATGGGAAACACAACACAGATGTGAACAGAGCCTTTTGTTACTGGTTACATTCATAGTATATTCCAGGGCCAGGATGAGAGGTAGGCAGAGTAAGAGAGTGTCTCTGGGTGCCATTAAGATGGGGCTGCTACTTATGAATTATATAACACTAGTACCAGGGGCGTAGCTAAAGGCTCATGGGCCCTGGTGCAAGAGTTCAGCTTGGGCCCCCCGTCCATCAGTGCTTAGTGTGTTTTCTTATGTGGCACAAGTGTCTTTGGGCCCCTTTAGGCTCCTGGGCCCGGTAGCAACTGCTACCTCTGCACCCCCTATAGCTACGCCCATGACTAGTACATAAAAAACAGATCTCTGCTTTTAACCATCCCTGTTCAACCAATTAGACTGGGCCCAGTCTGCTGATAGTATTGTAGGTGCTGGGTTACAATGATGCACCCATTATTACTAATTAACAAGGAATCCTAATCACTCAGGAATGCAGCCTTCTCAGCACAATGGGGAGTTTGTACAGTATATATTATTTAACTGTCCCTAACTCACTACATTACAAAGAATATTATTATTATATCATCACAAAGAGTGTAGAAGGTGATATTATAAATAAAGGGGACAGAACCAATCAGTTGTTAATGATGTATGCACCCTTACAACACACTCAGCTATTTCCGGTAGTGTCGCCCCATTCATAATAAGACATGCGACCCCTGCTTATGTGATCAGTGGGTGTCCCAGGGGTCAGATTTATCCCCTATCCTGTGTTTTATTCGGGACACCCTTTAGACAAATTTAATTTTTTTTGTTTAATGCCTGTTGAACAAACAAGTCAAAAGTTGGAGAAGGTTTCAGGCAGTAAAAAAGACAGCAAAATGCCCTGTAGTTCTAATAAAGCACGGATAACAATGGTTTTGCTTGTATTTTAGTTATTAGTGGAAATAAAGGCAAAAGGAGTCATTTATGATGCTGAAATACGCCTATATTACAATCTGCAACTTCTCCTCGCTCACGTCAGGTCTAAAAAAGTAGGTGTGGTGTGGGCGGGAAGGCGGCCTGTCTCATTTACCATTTTCTATGCCTGTTTTAGGTGTAGAAAAAGGTCTAAATGTAAAACATCTACAATTGGCGGAGGATCCACCGAAGTTATATAGAGACCAACGCCCCTTCATAACTTCGGCGGATCCACCCCTAGCACAGGGGTTTATTAAAATACCAGGCTAAATAAATGTGCCCCAGAGTGTTACGTCCTGCTTCCTTTTCAGCTCAGGAATATCCCTTCCACGTGGGCTAATTTTATCTACTGTTTTTTTTTTTTTTTTTACCATGGAGGCACTTACAGATGTAAAACCTGATCCTGTAATCCAAAATCTTAAGCCTCGGTTACTGTTTCTGTGCTCCAGTGTTGTGGTATTTGTAATGATGTTACTGCAATCATATTTCTGGGGGAAAGTGAATGTAAAAAGTCCATTAGGTTAATTGGTGCATGACTAGCTTCGAGCTAAGGGACATTATCTGAAGATGACAAAACGGAGGTGTGCAGCCAAGAACGTTGGCTGAATGCCTCTCTGATTGGTCCCATTGTACTCTGATTTATCGTGGCAAAGAGCAGCCTGTTTTTAGGAGAATAAATGAGCCTCACTTAGAATATTGATCATTGGCTATAAGGATGGTTCAGACCTTATCTTTGATGAGCCTAAAAAGACAGGTAGTGTCCTTGGGAAGCCATCAAGCCCTGTGTGTGACTGTAATTTAGAGCTTAGGTGATCAGCGGCCGCAGAGCAGGGACAAAGTCTGTTTGCCAAAAGTCACATCGCCTCTTCGGTCACTGCCTCAGATCTGCTATCTCTAAGGTGCCTTAGGGTAATGAATTGCAGATTGGCAAGCAAGCGGAAGGAACTTCTTCTTTTCCTATGATGATGCCTATGCATCCTCTCAGCTATTTGTAACAGAAACCTCAACCTTTGGCCAACCTCCGTGTCCTTTATAATATTTGTACATCTTACAATGTTGTCTCTTATCTTCTCACAGCACATTATGGTACAAGCCACATTTTTGGCTTCAATTTTCAATATAAAATCTAACAAAATGTATTTTTTGCTTCAATTTTCAAAAAAAAAAAAATGTGAGTCATTTCTAGCAGTACCTTTTTTTGAAGGTAAACAAGAAAATAGTCAAAGCAGTGACACACAGCTAATTTAAAGTCATCCTCAGTTTATCAAATTTTTACCCTCTTCTTAGAAATCTACATTGTAATTTTCCTCTGTTATTCCTCCTGGAAATATATAAATAAGGGGATAACAAGGTGTGTCCCTACACACATTTGTACTGTTAGAGCTGATTTGACAGCGTTTACAGGGAGGTATCCCATTGACAGAGTAGCAGGGACGTATCCCATTAACACCCGGTCCATACATTTTCAGGAGCTGTAACCAACATCACTCAAAGTTCTCAGAATAGGTGCTCCAGAACTGATGTTGTATAGATAAGTCAAGTATATGTCTGATCAGATATGTCAGTAAAGCTGTCTCCAGTTCGCCTGTAAATATTTCACCACATCTTGTCTATCTCATTGACATATTTGCTTTGTAACTGTCCCATAAAATTCCGGAGACCGCGGGTGCATTTCCAAAGAGTTTGTTGCTAGACCCATCCTGAAGGGTTTCCAGTCCTATGCAAATAAAGCTTATTTCTGCTATAATGGAAAGTTATACTGCTTTTTTTTTATATTTTTGTTTCAGTCCTCTTAAAGGGGTTGTCTGGTTGCAGGATCAGGATCTGTCTGCAATAAAGAAATACTTTCCTGACAAGCCAATCACTGGCCTCGTCGGATACACTGCTGAGGGCAGTGATTGGCTGCAGTGGTCACGTGTTGTTGACATCACCACTGGAGCTGGGTGAATAGAGTCCGACTGGGAGAACCGAAGTGGTGGCGTGGGATCTGTCTACCGCCTCTTTATTGCAGGCAGATTTCGAGGGTTATCTTGCTTCCTCCCTTTAATTTTAAAATCAGTACTTGCGGTCAGTAAATGGAAACAATATTATTTGTTTGCAGCAGCTAAAAACCCTGCAAATGTTGAGCTTTTTGTAGTCTCAGTCCCTTCCTTGTCCTGGATGTTGCCTAAAAGTAAAAATAGGGGAGGGGGGAGGACGTTTTTCAGCCTCTAACTATAAAAAAAGCTTCCATTCATGGGCAGCAAACAGAGATGATGCTGATGAGAAATTAAGACACTAAGTTTATGAGAAAGTGGAAAATGGAGCATATGAGAACTTGCTCCGGAATCAGCTCTGAGATGGGATTGAGCAGTAAGTAATGATGGGTCAGGAGTTTTCGTATTATGCCAATATATCAATGTCAAAGATACTGAAAATGCCAGAATTGAAGGGAAATAGTAAACTGGCCTTTTTTCTATGAAAATGTAGTAGTAACAGAAAACAAGATATTCAAGGCAGGAGCCTCCTGCTAGACTGCTGAGCAGCCACCAGATGGCGTATTCGAGACCTTGCACTGATGTTTAATACACGCAGGGAAGTCCGTCCTATTGCACTATGCAGAGCAGCTCCGTTCTATTATTTTTAATGTTCCTCCTTGATGTTACGCTGTGACCCGGTAAGTGCTTTACTGTGGTTTATGTAAGAAAAAAAGGGTTGCCTCCTTTTCAGCCTCATGCAATTCAGCATTCCTCTGTACATTTAAGCCTGTAGCTTAGCTTTTACATAGTGTAGGCCTTTGCCCTCTTTTAAATGAAATCTTATTCCGGTCTTTGATAAATGCCTAGTGTATCTGCTGGTTAGATGGGATGCAGCCTGGAGCTTTCTTTCGCAAATGGTTTCAGTAATTAATCCCACGAGCCCTGTCAGTATTCTTAGCTTCTCCATTACTTACAGGCAGCAATGTAGATAAATGGGCCTGGCTATTATCCCATTTGTATAAATCATGCTTGTTTTTGGAGTTCACGCAGTGGGATGTTACATCGTCCTGATTGTTCTGTGTTTCTTTAAACTGGTGATTGGCATTGACTTTCTATTTTTTTTTTAGAATTCAGGTTTTCATTTGCTGGTTTTACAGAAAGCACTGATACTTATTCTACATACACACGTGGATCGCAAACCAGCGATGTACATGCTGCATTTTTCGGGGGCCCAATTCTAGAAATGCCTATTCTTGTCTGCTAAATGGACAAGAATAAGACGTTCTATAATTTGCAGGACAGACACACGGATGTGGACAACTCATGGATAACATCCGTGTACGGTCCACGTTTTTTGTGGTCCCATAGAAATCAATGGGTCCGTATGCAAGTTGCAAAAAATGCGGGCCAAAGATATGGCTGTGTGCATGAAGCCTAATACTAGGGACTTCGTTAGAATACTGTACGTAGTGAGCGCTCTGTACAGTATTGGAATGTATTGACTCCGATGAGCCGAAGTTATTGCTTCGCGAAGTCTCACGAGTCCGGGTAATAACTTCAGAAATTAATTTCTACTGTTAAAAACCTTTTACCGAACTCTGTTTCGGTTCCAAGTGTTTCATCCGAAGTCGATGCGCTCATCCTCCATTGAATACTTCAAGGTTCTGTGTATTTTATTATTTCTACTTTAGCCTTTACTAAGCATTTATAACTTGTATTTTTGGTTAATGTTTATTTTTAGTACTGGTATTTCTAAAGGGGTTTTCTGGGTTAGGCCTATCCATAACAGATATAACATTTAACCTAGGCCATCAATATCAGATTGGTAGGGGTCTGAATCCTCCACTGATCCACTCACTGAAGGAGCCTCATGGCACTCTCATGAGAACTGTGAGAATTCATTGTTTGCCAGGCAGAGTACCTTACATTTGGTATTTGCTATGCATAGTATAGCAGCTCAGTCCCACTTGCTTGAATGGGTCTGAGCTGCAGAGATCTTCAGTGCCAGGCACAACAGCTACCCACATTATGGTTCTGTGCCTGGCAAACATTGACCGCTAAGTAGCTGCTGTGGATCCTAATAGTGGGAGTGTCAGGAATTAAACCCTAAATAACCTGAATAACCTGACCTAACCTATGGAGAGAGATCTATATAATCTCCATATACTTTACCCAATACTCATCACGTGTACTCTCCATAGGAGAAATAGTACCCTCCCCCGGTCCCCAAACAAGGCCTCTCAGGCAGCTAAGCTAATTCTTTCTGCCCAACTCTAATAAAAAGAGCTGTTTGCTGGCACTAGACACTCAGTTTTCTTTTCCTTTTGGAAGGAGGACTGGTTTGCACGTCTCTTTTCCAGAGGAGCATTACTTCTCTCTCTCTGATTTTGTGTAGAATTGATTCGGACCCAAATCAAATTGTTTTGAAAAATTTGGCGTATTGGACCTAAAACAAATTTCAAGAAATGTGCTCATCTTGAGTTGCAGATATTACATGGCACCATATTCATCTAAACTAGAATACTACCTAAAATACATTTTACTGTTGTACACAGGGACAGAGAAATCCCTCAAGCCTTAGGTTGGGCTAGGATGGCAGGTAAAGATCCCAGAATTTTTGACTGACTGACACACTGAAGAGTATTTGCCCATCAAGAGGGCAGTCCATTTATCATCGGCGTCCTCAATATTATATGTTAGGTTTCCTTTTCTTTGCTGACTTATCGAGGTTAAATCTGAAAATACAACACATCTGTGGAATGGTTTCAGACATCACCTTTTAAGTTGTGACAGGACTTAAATGAGACGTCTGCTGTTTGAATAGTAGATTCCAGTAATAGACTGCAGGACAAATTTACTTATGTCAGCTTGCCGCCGCTCTTCTCTTTGTTTTCTGTCATCCGTGATACCAGCAAGACCGGCCTGTACACACTTACAACCCTAACATTTCATAATGGGCCGTTTTCTGCTGGTTTTTCATTTAGACATTCCCTGTAATTCTGTGTCTTACAACTGGCCAACATGTATTCATATATATACAGTATATATTTATACACACTGTATAGGTATATAATGTGTGTGTGTATATATATGTATGTATATATATACACACACATATATAGTATCTGTCTGTACACTATCACTTTATGTTATGAAAGAGTTAATATGAATACAAGTATTCGGCCTTGTGAATCCCGTATTGCAGCACGGACCCATTAACTTGAATGGATCCATGATCTGCAATATATGGCAAAAGATAGGACATGCCCTATCTTTTGCAGTGCGGAGGCATGGACCCCAAAGCCCATGAAAGTGCTTCTGTGGTCTTCCAATCTGTGCCTCCGCTCCGTAATTTGCAGTTTGTGGTCCGGAATATGGGCACAGAGGGTCATGTGACTGAGCCCATTAGTCACATTTTTTTATTACTGCTTTTTTATGCGGTAAAAACTCAAGCTCCAGATGTTAGCTCAAGGTCTGTGGGAAATATGAAATACGGGAGACAAAAAGGATTTTACCACCAGAAATTTGACATGATGCTAAGAGACTGTTTACATCTTGTTTTTGTCAAGCGGATATGTTTATAGAAAGGTATGGCTTGATGTACCCATATACTCAGGGGCTGATTGGGAACTTAAAGTGGCCCCATGTTGTAGGCAGAACCAAATTGATAGAAGATTGGGCAATATAAGTAGGCATTGACAACAGAAGTAGAAATAGGGCCTGCAATACCACAGTGAAGCACAAAGTACCATCCCAGCAGAATCAAATACCACCAGTGCAGCACAAAACACTGCCGCCTTCTCCACAGTATTCAACTGTATCACCGTCATGAGGATGGTAATACAGTTAATACAGTCAGTTCAGGAGGGCACTTGTGACCATTGAGCATCAGATCAATATGTACCTGGCCTGCGGCCATCAGGAGGACTTAAGTGGCCCCCTGGACATTGCCCCACTGGGAAATTTCCCTGTAGGGTCTATGGCCACTCCGCCTCTGCATATACTCTACATAGCAAACATAGCTCAGAAGTGCATACTTTTTACAGGGGTACGGATGAATCCCCCGGAGGGCCCCTAGCCCCCCACCCCCTGCACAAGTGCCACATAACACAGTAGACTTACTACCACAGGGACATGCCTTCTCAAAGTTGCTGCAGGGACCCCCATAATCAATGATCTTGTAGCTTCTTGCTGCTGTCTTCTGCTGTGTGATCAGGTAATATTTGGATGTATCCATATTCAAGATAAATTTTACTGGTGGGCCCTAGATAGCCCAGTCCATCACTAGCTGTGATGGTGCTGGTTGAGTTTGACCTAACACTGGTGTTGCCCTACACTTACCCCTGGGAGAGTGCCCATCCTGAAAGTGGTAACCCTATGAAGCTGAGCCTAATTATTTTCTTCCCAGATGCGTTACATCGCCTTTTATTTTTGCAGCGGTTGGTTACAATGAACGGAAGCGGGCTAAAGAGATGACATATTAATTGGGTTTGCAGAGGGACCAAGAAGCAGTGGGAAAGAAGCAAAGGGCTATATCTTTTGACTTTACATGAGTGTGTCATAGCGATCATCCGAAAAAACGGAAATCTTCATCACAGCAGATTCAATAGCCAAGCTGCATCTAGAAGGAATAGTATACACATACACATTGAAAAGAAATGTTAAGATTCAGCCAGCATATTTTCTAAGTACTTCTCTGTTCCTGAGCTAGGACTTTTCCGTCTAATAATATTGTCCATCAAATTCAAGTGTTGACTGCTAGAAATGAAAAAGAGAAAAAAAAAACCCCAAAAAAACAACAAAACTGTATTCCTTGCAGCAACGTGACTGATTGACAACATATATGAGATGTAGGAAAACAAGAGGGCGATGGAGCAGGGTCAAGTGCGAGTGACTTATGTGACACAAATGCATTCTCTAGATATTGTTTCACCGCTCCCTTTAGGTTGTCGTTTGCAAAATGCATTCCAATAAGAACACTCTGTCTCCTCTTCTATCACCTATGGAGAACATTTGCATTCAGATGTAAGCATCCAAAGCTCGCCTTCTATCCATCCGCCCGGCATTCCATCATTCAGATACATGGTAATTGTGCAAGCATTGAAAATCCAAGGCTAAGTGTTCTCATTATTCAGTTACAATTGGCCATCACTGTAGGCATATCTGGCAGACAGCGAGACTAACCATTGCTCTATCTGTGCCTTTATATATCATACAAGCCTAGGGTTTTATGTATCTGTCCCCTATGTTCCTGCCACTCCTTATTAAGGCCAGCATTCGTCGCGAATCCCAGCGACTTGTTCAGCAACGCACCTTATTTAATCTCCCATCTGCTTCCTTAATAACCTGCACACCTCTGCCAATTTACCCACTGCGAGAATATTGGACCTCCGCTAAGTACAATAAAATGCTTTACAAAGGAAGAACGGAGTAAAATGCAGCGGAAATGGAAAGCGCGTAGTTTATCTGAGGTCATTTGGGCTGTGTAATTGCCTCTTTGATGGCCATTATTTTACATTTTGTTGACATAATGAGTTTTTTCTTTACGTTTGCTGGTTTGTTTTCGGCCACAGTGGGACTGCTTGAGCAATGTTACGTCTTCTCGCTCCAGATAAAAGCCCGGCGCTTGATTATTTGTGTGTCGTCAAGTTGGAAAAGGATTCCCAGTGAATGTGTTAATGTGTTCATCCAGACTTTTATTACTAGATATCGCTCACCATTGTACTTACTTTTTGCTTAATTTGTTTTTCTGTCATTTGTTTGACTGATCTTTGCAAAGCTAAACATTCCTGTTAAAGGATCAGAGTTTAACTCTTAGAGGATTGGGCGATTTTCTGTGTTTGCATTTTCGTTTTCTACTCCCAGAACCATAACTTTTTTATTTTTCCATTCATATAGCCGTATGAGGACTATGAGGATTTTTTTTCCAGGACAAGTTGTACTTTCTATTTAAAGGGAACCTGTCACCTCCAACACACACATAAAACTGCCAGCATTACCTTAAATTAGGCCCCATGCCTTTCATGCAGTGATTTGATCCTCCAAACTTCATGAAAACGTGGTTTTAATCGCCATCTGCGCTCTCTCTGCAGTCAGCTTGAAGTCAAGGGGGCAGCAGCCTTATTGCTTCAAGTCATGTAAAGCACGCCCCTTTTGCCACTGATTGACGTCCTCTGTGTGGCCTGTGTGACCAGATGCGCTCCGCTGGCTTTCATCTGCCTACTGCGCATGCTCCGGAAGCTCCAGCGAGCCAGCGCGCGTGCTTGCCCGTCCGTCTGTCCTCTCGTACGCACGCATTTCCTGAGTGTGAGCGTGATCACTGGCTGCAGAGGCGGAGCGCAGGAGCCGGGGCCGGGATCCCGCAGCAAGAAGGCCACACAGAGGACCTCAATCAGTGGCAAAAGGGGCGTGCTTTACATGACTTGAAGCAAGTAGGCTGCTGCCCCCTTGACTTCAAGCTGACTGCAGAGAGAGCGCAGATGGCAATTAAAACCGCGTTTTCATGAAGTTTGGGGGATCAAATTACTGCATGAAAGGCATGAATAGGAACACACTGGGGCCTAATTTAAGGTAATGCAGGCAGTTTTATGTGTGTGTTGGAGGTGACAGGTTCCCTTTAATATTGACGATGGAAAAAATTCCAAATGGCATGGAATTGGAAAAAGATGCAATTCTGCCACAGTTTAATGGGTTTTCTCTTTCTGACATTCTTTGTACAGTAAAACCGACCTGTTACTGTCATTCTCTGGGTCAGTACGATTACAACGATACCACAGTTATATTGTTTTTATTGTGTTTTAATATTGAAAAAAAAAATAAAAACTTTGTAAAAATATTTTTTTCTTTTTATTTCCATATTCTGACACACCATAACTTTTGTGTATGTGTGAGGGCTCATTTTTTTTGCAGGGCGATCTATACTTTCTGTTGATGGTATATTGGGGTGTGCATGACTTTATGATCACTTTTTATTCAATTTTTTTGTGGGGGAGGTGAAATCAGGAACTGGCCATTATAATTTTTCCATTACACTCAGAGCTCTTGAGCAACAAGGGGCTGTCTCCACTGAACCCCCCGCTGCTTGATTGACAAGGGCGAACATTTTGCCCAGCTCTGACAATCTTGTGCCTGTGTCACTGATCCGAATAGTGCGGTAAGCTCAGAGAGTCTGCTACTGGTACTGTAGCAGCAACTGTCCATTTCCGGCTACATCTCTAGGTACTCGGAGCAGTGGAGTAGGTGCAAGATGTTTAGCCTTGTCAATCAAGGGGCAGGGGAGCTTCTTGAGCAGGTGGGACAGACCCTCGCTGGTCAAGAACTCTGTTTGATGATTGATTTTCTCATCTCTACATTCAACACATCCAGTCTATTCACTTAGCATCCCAAGAGCTATTAAAATGAATTAGGGGCCAGGAATCAGCCACAATTCCTTGTAGGCCTAGCTCAGCTGAATGTAATGATACCTTTCACTATCTATTGCTTCATTCAGGAGAAAAAAATGCTATTATTCTGTATGCAGATGAGCCATTAAGTGCTACCTCCCTATTCTCCCTGCCTGTGCAGGAGACTGGACCTGGCAATGAAGAAGGAGAAGGAGGGATTGGTGGAGGAAGCAGGTGGAACAAAGGTGAACAGAATGGCTTGGGCCTGCCTTGGTGAACCCTAAAGAGGTTCTCCGGGCATTTTGTCTAATTATTGTACTGGCTATAATGCAGCTGAACAGGAAAAAAAAAGCAGGCACATCTGGTCGGGCCCCAGGCAATCCACAGTGTGCACCAGCGGAGACGGCGACATCAGGGGCGTGAGGGAGGGTAGGTGCTATGTAAAAGAGTTTCCCTTCTAAGGTGTATGGTAATTAGACAAAATGCCAAGATAGTCCCTTCAACTGCTCATTATCATATTTCCTGGTGAGATTCCTTTTAAAGAGGACCTGTCACCAAAAAATGCAACTCAATCTGACAGCACCATACTATAGAGCAGGAGGAGCTGAGCAGATATTTTGTGGAAAAAGATTTAGTAAAACCTGTAATTTTTACATTTATATTTTTGCTTTTTCCATTTCCTATGAGCAGCTATCGGTACAGGGAGGAGGGGTTATCAGTGACTGACAGCTCTCTCTGTATGCACACTTATACACACAATGCTATTTTCCCACAAAATTATATATCAATCTGCTCAGCTCCTCCTGCTCTATAATATGGTGCTTTCAGGTTGAGTTGCATTTTATGGTGAAAGGTCCTCACTAAATAGTGCTTGGATCAGCACCATTTGCCTGCTGACTGACTGCAGTATTGATGGTGTATCCTCAGGATAGGTCATCTATAGCTGATTGGTGGGGCCTGCCTCCTGGCACGTGAAATTGATCTTTTAAAAGATTGTATTCTATCCTTGCATATGTTTTGGGTTTCTGAAATAAAAGTAAAAAGCAAAATGCCTGTCAAGTGACTTTTATGTGCACCTTGTGTTAAAGAAAATGCCAGGGAAAGAAAAGTAGAGGTTTATGTCTGAATAGGGAGGCTGACATCTTGTTCACAGAGTGGTATTGTGACAGATTTGCCAGTATACCTCAACCCTGTGTTTGAAAGGAGCATATGATTTTTTATTCACGTGCTGCAATTTTCATTGTTTTAAAGTATCTATCTATCTATCTATCTATCTATCTATCTATCTACCTATCTTTTTCTCTATCTATTTATCTATCTCTGTCTATCTGTCTGATACATATCCAGCTTTCCATCTGTTTACAGTATTTTGAAGAACAGCTACTATAACTATGATTGTAATAATCTGAAATGAGTTGGAAGGCCATTTTACTGCGTTTTTACATTGGTAAATCTTACAATTGTGGATTATATTGATTTTTTCATCTGTCAATCGAGCAGTCTTTTCTATTACATCTGGAGGCATTCCCTATCTTATTAAGCTGTATTGTTAAGTTATTGGATCTGACAATATATATATCGGATCTTAACAATCAATGTTAGTGAACAGGTGATACCTCATGTGCCCCGTGTTATTTATTAGCACAAGGCAAGAGACTTGAGGCATGGCACACGTAGATTTTGCCTTCCCAGACCCTATGGAGAGAGACAGCTTGCTCAGGTTCATGTCATGCATGTGATCTATGTACACCAGCACATGGAAAGGTAATCCTAATGGGCGAGCTGCCAATGCTAAGAGTCTTTAGTTTTGCCCAGATTAAGGCGTCTTTTGCACGTGAAGTAAAACTGAAGAATAGCAATGAACATCTCCAAGCTAAAGTCAGTGAAAAATGCATTGAATCTGGAGGTCTTCCGTTTTTCACCCAGCCCCATTCATTTCTATGGAGCCAAGACTGCATGAAAAGCAGATGAAGCTAGACCATGCTGTACGTTTTCTAGAATGGACAAATGGACGGAGATAAACTACGCTCATGTGTACAGACCCGTAGAAATTTAGTGCGTCTGAACATAAAACTCACGGTGGGTGCAATCAGTTTTTGATGCGCGCACAAAAAAAACTGAAGAAAAACAGTCTACATCTCCTAGCAACCATCAGTGAAAAACACATTGCATCTAGACGCCTTCCGTTTTTCACTGAAGCCCCATTCACTTCTATAGAAACAGAGCTGCATGAAAAATACAGAATATAGAACACGCTAGAACATTTTTCCTGAACACATAAATGATGCAAGAAAAATGGATTTCTGCTGATCCCCACTATAGTGAATGGGGCCGGCGGGTGTCCAGTAGCTACTGGCAGTCCCAGGTCTGGACACCTCCGGCAGGCTGCTCCCCTGCTAGAATAGCCTGTTGGAGGTAGTAAATGCAAATGTAAAAAAGCCATGGTTTGCACAAAAAATAAGTGATCCATCTTTTTTTTTGAGCATCAGTTATCACTTCCGACAGAGATCAGTTATTTTTGATTGGAGAAAAAATTCCTGCCTTCAAAAATAACTGATCTCTGACGGAAGTGACACAAACTGATCATAACTGATGCACAAAATACTGGATCCATTTTTTTTTTTGTTTTACTGACAGATCAGAAGAACGGAAATTAAAACTGTGATGTGAATTCAGCCTTTGGGCTCATTCACATGTGTGCCCAGTCCCCATGCTGCGGACCACAGATTGCATTCCGCAATGCACAGGCACCATTCGTGTGCCCGCCATTTGCAGATGTAGACCCATTCGCTTGAATGGGTCCGCCATCCGCAAGATTCAGTCCTCACCACAAAAAAGTAGAGCATGTTTCAGAAGCACACACTGAAATCCCATGGAAGTGCACCATAGCACTCTTGCAGATTGCCAACCTATTCAAGTGAATAGGTCCCCACCTGGCCGGTGCCCGTATATTGTGGATCCGCTTTTGTGGGTTTGTGTGCATGAGCCTTTATGTGTGAATCCTGTGGAGATTTTGGAGCGGGCATTTTGTGAGTTTTATTCATTCCGTTTGATCGTCAAGTTGCTGCAATGAAATCATTCGTGTTAACAGAATGGTCTCTATCCGCATTTGTTCCTGTGCATCATTCATCTTCCTCACTGAATGCTATTTCCATCCAGCCTCATCTTGCACTTGTGTACATCTGTAGATAGAGCTGCGGGCCAGGCCTCCTGTTTCTCTCAGTCCCCAGTGAGGGGTGCTGCACTAATTATATTTACAGTTAATTCACAGCTCAGCGATCGGCCTTCAGCCATGTACACAAGTGGTTTCTTTATTATTACTAACCCATTAAGAAATCCAGCATAGTGCTACGTCCTAGATAGAAGTACAAGTTTTTCCAGTTACTCAGCTGTAGGTAGAGTTGTGCAGCACAAATCATACCAGAATATATATATGCAAAAGCATATATCTATTTTTATATGTTTTATAAAAGTCTATGGATTATTTCTGTCCTGTTTAGCTATGTACCTAGAGGTTGACAATATTAATAAAAATAGTAAGAATAGCAAAAAATTTGTTTTTATAAAAATTTTGATTATTATATTTTTTATTGGCTATCAGTCTAATAATAAAAGGATTCAACTTGTATATGTGGTGTCCAAGATAACAATATTGATGGTCCTTATGATGAATGATGGGGATCCGGCTCTTGACACCACCATCGATCAGCTGTTTGAAGGGTGCTCTCTCGGGCAGCTGCTACTGTCTCTTCATTGAGTTCAGTACCCAGGACACTTAGCAGCAGCCATTCTGGGTACTGTGCCATTGATCCGTTCATGTGAGTGATATTAATAATGAAGAGGCCACAGCGTTGTGGCCTCCTCAAACAACTGACTGGCAGGGGGTTCAGAGAGTCAGACCCCCACTGATCAGATTTTGATGGCCAACCCATTCAATCAGTGCCATTGATGACCCATGATGATATAATTTCATCTTATGGAACCAGTCAACCAGGAAAAGCTACATGGAGAATCTGGAAAACCAGTTAAGTATTGTTATTCCAAGATCGGTACAGCCAGAGTAAGGGCCCTAATATATGGGCATTGGCGAGTGCCGGTGAATGATAAGCATCCATTGGTGCTTGTTTACACAGGCCGATGCAAACTGAATGCAGGAGTAACAATTGTTACTTCAGTTGTTCCTCCCTTAGGGCTCATACACATGAGCATAAGCACTCCGTGCCCATATTGCGGACTGCAAATAGTGGTCCGCAGTGCTTCATCCGTGTGCACGGCATTTGCAGATGCGAACCCATTGACTTGAATGGGTGCGCGATCCACAAGAGACGGTCCACACCACAAAAAAATAGGACATGCTCTATTTTTGTGCAGTGGGAAGGTGTGTAGTGCTTCCGTGGGCTTCCGATCCGTGCCTCTGCACCACAAAAAGATAGGGGGTCTTATGTTTGGTCGTATCTGTTGGATGCAGACCGATTCAAGTCAATGGGCACTGCAGAGTGCACACAGTCAGTTTCCGTATATTGCAGACCGGCTGTTTACGGTCCGCAATATGGGCACTGACCACTTACGCTCGTGTGCATGTGCCCTTAGGATGCATTCACACAACACATCCATGTTACATCTGTTTTTTTTTTCACAGTTCCATTGTAACAATGCCTATTCTTGTCCACAAAAAAATCTTATTTGTGGGACAACGGAAAGATAAAGAAGTTGTCCGCATTTTTTGCAGATCCATTGAAATGAATGAGTCCGCATCCAATCTGCAAAAAATGTGGATTGGATGCGGATCAAAAATATGGTCATGTGAATGAGGTGTTATATTGATTATCAGCAGCACAAAGGGAGATGTGCTGACCATAATCAAGCATCTTTCTTCCTGATGACAGATGCCCATCAGCCGACAAATGAGCGTTTGCTCATTCATTGGCTGATTGGCTGCTCGATTCTGTGAGCCAATTATCGGGAATGAATGTTCATATGAACCCTTGTTCTCGATAATTGCCTTTAAAATCGTGCAGTCTAATAGGGCCTTGACTTTTTGTAAAAGAGTCAAGGTTATATCTTGAATACTGCTCTTGAATTCGCTTAAAATACTGCTTTGTGCTTTAAAGGGAACCAGTTACAAAGTGCAGTGTAATCTGCAGGCAGCATGTTATAGAGCAGGAGGAGCTGAGCAGATTGTTTTGTATCTTGTAATTTATACATTTAAAGCTCTGATACGTATAGAAACATAGAAACATAGAAGATTGACGGCAGAAAAAGACCACCTGGTCCATCTAGTCTGCCCTTTTATTATCCTTTTGTTTTTATCTTAGGATAGATACATGTTTATCCCAGGCATGTTTAAATTCAGTTACTGTGGATTTATCAACCACCTCTGCTGGAAGTTTGTTCCAAGCTTCTACTACTCTTTCAGTGAAATAATATTTTCTAATGTTGTTCTTGATTTTTCCCCCAACTAACCTCAGGTTGTGCCCCCTTGTTCTTGTGTTCTGTTTCTTATTAATAACACTTCCCTCCTGAACTTTATTCAGTCCTTTAACATATTTAAAGGTTTCAATCATGTCCCCCCTTTCTCTTCTTTCCTCCAGACTATACATATTAAGAACTCGGAGTCTTTCTTGATAAGTACTATGCTTTAGACCTCCTACCATTTTTGTAGCTCTTCTTTGGACCAGTTCTATTTTAGCAATATCCCTTTGCAGGTGAGGTCTCCAGAATTGAACACAGTATTCCAGATGTGGTCTCACTAGAGCTCTATACAGAGGGATCACAATCTCCCTCTTTCTGCTTGTTATACCTCTAGCTATGCAGCCAAGCATACGATTTGCTTTCCCTACTGCCTGGCTGCATTGGTTACTCATTTTGAGGCTGTCAGAGATGACTACCCCCAAATCCTTCTCTTCTGAGGTCTTTGTTAGCATAGAACTGCCAATACGATACTCAGATAGAGGATTTCTTCTCCCCAAGTGCATTATTTTACATTTGGAAACATTGAACTGAAGTTTCCATTGTTTGAGTCTGAGTCTGATACACTGAGGCCGCCTTTTTCAGTGCTTGATAGCAGTCTCTGTGTAAGGCCCCATCCATATGACTGTAATTTAGGTCCGCATCTGATCCACATTTTTTGCAGATCGCACATGGACCCATTCATCTCAATGGATCAGCAAAAAATCGGACAGCACGCTGTGTGCTATCCGCATCCTTGTGCCTGTTCTGCAGTCCCACAAAAAAGATGTCCTATTCTTGTCCGTTTTGCAGACAAAGATAGCCATTATTACAATGAGTCTTCAAAAAAAAAATGGATGCAATATGGACGTCACACAGACGGACTGTAAAATACATACGGCTGTTTGAATGCACCCTTAGTGTGATAGGTGTCAGTCACTAATAGATGTGCATGGGGGCGTCTTAAGTATAGAAAGAATAGAGGTTTGAATGTATAAATTACAAGTTGAACTGAATCTTTTCCCATAAACTATCTATCAGTCTGCTCAGCTCCTCCTGCTCTATAACATGGTGCCTGCGGATTACACTGCATTTAGTAGTGTCAGTTTGTCATGTCAGGACATCTGTAAAATGGCTATAAAGGCAGAGGTGTATCCTGAATCTCCTGGGCTCCTAAGTTCCTCACCTTGCAGGTGCCATTCATACTGGTTATTATGCAGTAGAGGGGCTTATAGGACCCCTCAGTCACCAGGGTTCAGATGTGACTGCTACCTCTGCACCCTGATAGTAACTTTTCTGCACAGTATTTAGACTGCTGCATTCTTATTACAGTTGCAAGATGTGGCATCTTTTGTTTCAGCCATAAGACCATTACAAGAAAGCGTCAACCACAGCCTTGCACGTTCGGAATGATTTTATGGGATCTCCCTACCACGTTCAGTTCAGTTGAGGTACGGAGAGGTGCGGGATATGCAGGAATGCCAAGCAGGCACCATTTGTACTTGGTGGGAGGCTTCTGTATGTATCAGACAGTTGCACTGCAAGCAGCCGGATGCGACAAATTTATGATAGACATGTGCCTCACTACAGCAACTGGGAACTTGGGATGAGAAGGCTGGCACTGAAAATACACAAGAGGGATCATTTATAAAGACAAGCGTTTTTTTACACCAGTCTTGCCATTCCCTGCGCTGCCGGAGGATGCACTTCATTTATGATGAGGCACATACCTTAAGCATGTCCTCTGGCAGTCCTTGTGCCTAGAATGAGATAGGCACCAGTTTGTAGCTGGTGTAAATTTCCGAAAGTGAGGGTAGCGTAAAAAATTCAATTTGTGCAACCATTTTTGAGCAAATGCAGCTTGAAACATATTCTTGGCGTTGGGACTTTCTAAATGACCTCTAAAGTGTTTTAACGTTGTGAAGCCACTAGTATTATTGGACATTACTGTATATTTTAAAGCCTTAGGGTTTGTTCTCTAAAGTTATTGCACATTTTAATCAAGTGAAAATTCTACTAAAAAAAGAGACCAGGCTTCTACATTGCTAGATGCCTGGTCTACTGAATACTATACTGGAAGCCTGTGCCTGCCGCCATCTCGTTCTCCTGGGTGGGCATGGATGCTGCTCTGCTAACCTCCCTCTTCTTCTTCAGCTGTCTGAACCCAGCAGTCTTCCTCTGTTCTCTCATAGCCAGCCCGACTGTCTGAATCTCCTGTTCTCCCCATGCAGGCTGCAACCTGCTTCTTGCCGGCAAGGCCTCTCCTGCCCGTATGGCGTGCATGCGCTCGCTGCCCCCAGCTCTATCCGAATTCACACCAGCCCTTTGAGTACTTAAGTCACCTTCCCCTATGGGAGAGCACCTGAACAATAGGTTGTCTGGCTTGCCAGTTCTTTACAAAGGTGTAATAGCTTTGTTTGCTTGCCTGTGTAGGGACTATGCATTTCCTTGATTTGACACTTTGCTACCTGACCAGACCTCTACCTAACCTCCATATTGACACTGAGCTGCCCACCATGACCTCAGACTGTTTTATCAGACTGCTTGTACTCTGCCTGCCCTGACGTTGGCCTGTCCCTGACGATGGTTTTGCCTGATGCCTCGATGCTCCTTACTGGGGTCTCTTGATCCCTGTGGGTCAGCAGTCAACCAAACAGAGACTACTCCAGCAGGTAGTGGCCTGGTGGTTTCCCTGAAGCTAAGTCCAGATCCCTGTACAGGGGTTAAAGGGTGAAAACCAGAGGACTGCCAGGATAATGTCCTTAGGAGTAGTCCTTAGGAGAATCTGGCTGACAATGTGGTTCCACAACCATTGCCGTTACACTGCAATGTATTCATTATTTATTATTGGTGGCATTGGAATGAAACATCATTTACAGTGCAGTTTTTTGCCTATCTTCTTATATTATAAAAATGAGTTTCTGTCTGTCTGTCCATCTGTCTGTCTGTTCTCTATGCACGACCAAACTACTGGACCGATTTTCACCAAATTCGGCATACGGGTACATCAGGTGTCCGGGAAGGTTTTAGACCAGGTCTCAGGTCTCTAGGACGTACCGTTCCCGAGATATTCCCAAAATATGATCTCCATTAGCCAATATTAGCCTGGGAGCCTTACTCTTTAAATCCCAACTGCCATTTTCTCCACATACACACTTTTTTCTATAACAACTCAGGTAATTAGCAGCCAGATGAGGAGCTCAGATAAATAACAACCCAACCATTTCTCTTCACTGCTTTAAAGGGGCAGAGCGCCGTGGATGACACTGTTAAAGGGGTATTCCAGTTACCATAAATATAACTTATGTTTTAGACTAAGACCGTTCAGTAGTGATAAAAGATGTTTTCTTCCACTGCTACTCATTGCATGTCCTCATAAATTACCATGGCATCCACCTGTAATTCAGGCCACCCCCTAAAGAAGGACTTAAAACCCCCGCCCCAGGTCTTGCTAAACCACGCCTCTGACTCGGTCAGGCAACGCCCCCTCCCACTCCGCCGCCAATGGGGATTAAAAAAATGAAGGTAAAAATCAGCTTCTGTCAGCTGCATTGACTTTCTCTCTGCAACGACACACAGAAACATTAAATAAAATAGATGAAATACACTAATTTTAGACTAAGACCGTTCAGTAGTAATAAAAGATGTTTTCTTCCACTGCTACCCATTGCGTGTCATCATAAATTACAATGGCATCGACCTGTTATTCAGGCCACCCTCAAAAGAAGGACTTAAAAGCACCCCCCAAGGTCATGCTAAACCACGCCCCCAACCCGGTCAGGTCACGCCCCCTCCCACTCAGCCCGCAGCCAACGGGGATTTAAAAAATGAAGGTAAAAATCAACTTCTGTCAGCTGCATTGACTTTCTCTCTGGAATGACAAACACAAACACTAAATGAAATAGATGAAATATACCCAGGCGAAGCCGGGTCCTTCTGCTAGTAGTCTATAAAGTTCGCATAAAATTACCTACAATAAAAAGTGGTAAAAGTTTAAGGTTTTCAGTAAGTTATGCAGAAAAACAATGCCATTAGATGCTTATAAATGGATGCACAATACATGGAATCTATATACAATCTGCAAAACAGAACTGTTGATTTTGCACTGTTAATGGCCCACATTACTCACTCCATTGAAGAACAATATGGGCTAATTGCACTGACCGTCAATGTCGCTTTTGTATGGTAATTGCATTTTTTAAGTGAATTTTCAAGATTTTGCTTATTTAGGATGGATTTGTCCTGATAGTTCAGCTACATATATATATATATATTATTTGTCATTGTTTTGCAGCCGTGGTTGTGGTTGCACCGTTTTTAGATATTCTCAATGTGTGAATGAAATTTTTAAAGGGGTTGACCATCTTCTGGTTACTGTTGACCAATGTGTATGTGAGATGACTATATGACACTTACTAATATAGTCTTTGTTGAAATTCTGCACCATCTTCTATATTTCATAAGGTATGCCACCTTTGGTTGAGTATAACAAAGTGCAGCTCTGGATCTTGTGACCATAATAAGAACAATCGTTTTAGCTGGCCAATGACAAACTATTATAGTCTAAAAAGAAGTTGGCTGAGTTTCATATTTTTGGTCAATAGCCAGACAAAAGTTCTTTGAAAGAATGTTCCCAGAAAGATCTTCTGTGCATCATCTGGTTTCATTGAACATGTATGGCCAGTCTGAACAACTTTAACTCTTTTGCTACCAGCACCATATGTGCGTGCAGTGCAGCAGGCGCCATGGCCGGTGGGTCTCTGGTCCTTCAAACAGAAGAGACCCATGGCTAATGACAGCAACCGGCAATAATGCCGATTGCGGTCATTAAAGGGGTTGTCCGAGTTATGAAAAAAATATATATAGTACTGTAAATCTGATGGGAAGCAATATATAACTAAGTTAAGCAAATTTTAGGCAAAAAAAAAAATCTATATTTCCTCATTTCCCAGGTTTCTCTTCTAGCTCTTTGTTTACCTGCAGTGACAACGATCTCTGCCCCTTCCTCTGCTCTGCAAAGGGTGTGAATACAAGTGCTGCCCTGAGTGACATGTTTGCTGGAATACTTAGCAGCATGTTGTATGTGTAGGACTACAAGTCTCAGCTGTACAATGACACTGCTGATGCACACAGGAACTTCCACCTACCTTTCTTTTGCAATGCTCTGCAGATCTCCTCCAGTGTCAGCTTTGTGTCTACAGGATGAGGAGGGCAGATCCTGTGTTCCTTCATTGCCTTCATTGCTACTGTTGTAAAACCTTGAGCCCTGTGTGTGTTCTGGCTGAAGGGGTTAATGTTTTATCTGAAAGAATCCAGGGAGAGAGCAGAGAGCGGGAGCTGCAAAGCAGGGGGGTGTGGCCAGCACAATGACATCTCGTGTACAGACTCTTATCTGCTTGTGCACGAATATGAAAACAGCAGGGAGGGAAGCTGATGTCATAGGTCATGTGACCCTGAGTGAAATCTGAGAAACCAGCAAGTTTAGAAGCAGAAAGTGTATGGAAAAGCTATTGTATTTGATTAGTTAGAAACATACAAATGACAAATAACCTGGACAACCCCTTTAAAGCGTGATCACGGCATCTAAACCTCGAAAAACCCAGAAACATGCGCTTCCGGGTCATTACCGGCATCTCTGTGCGGCCAATGGGGATGCTGGAAATTGACTTTAATACGCTGGGTCTTTCTGAAGAGACCCAGAGTATTAGAGCTGCAATTCTTAATATGGCCAGCAGGTAGAAGGCCAACATAAGAAATGAGCAATTCACTGCATCAGAAAACACCCGTACTATTAAAATATAAAAATGTTTTTCCAATACACCAAATGGTGCAATGGAAAAAAGTATCAAAATGGCAGATTCTTCATTTTTTCATTGCTTCTCTTACCCCCCCCCAAAATGTAATAAAATGTGATCAAAAAGTCACACACACTCAAAAATGGTATCAATAAAAAAATTTACTTTCACACAGCTCAGTAGAGTTGTGGGGGTCAGAATATGGTGATGTAAAAAAAAAATTTTTTTCAGTTTTAATTTATTTTTCCCGCTTCCCACTACATTGTATACTATATTAAATGGTGGCATTAGAAAGTACAACTTGTCCCACAAAAAACAAGTCCTTATATGGATATGTGAACAGAAAAATAAAAAAGTTACGGCTCCAGGAAGATAGGGAAGAAAAATAAAAATAGAAAAATGAAAAAGCCACTGGTATCCAAAGGGTTAATGTCCAGTATAGACTGAAAGGTATGTAGCTGTTTCTTCAAAATTATTGTTTACCTACATCAGCCAACTTCTACTTAATGTGGATGGCCATCTTAACCTCCTAACAATTACATTAAAATTGGAAAAACACTCCCAAAAATGTTACTTTTTTATTGTAGATTTTTAATGTGTGTTTGCAGTAAATCTTCACAACTCAGGGGACACAATGGAATTTTTAACCCCTTAGTGACATAATTAATTTTAGCCTTAAGTACCAATAATATTTTGCGCCTTTATGTTCCAGCAGTCATAACGTTTTTTAGAAACCATTTTGGGGTATATATAGTGCAGTAAATAACTTTTATAATTTTGTTTTTAGGCAGAAAGATGAAAAACAGCAATTTTAACATTATTTTGTGGAATTAATTTACAGTGTTCACTGTACTACTAGTATAAATAATATAACTTTATTATGTGGGTCACTGCTTTTGTCTTGTTTGAAAGCTGACATTCTAAGCTTTTAAACAACACCAGAATTATGGCATTTTCTTCAGTACATGGGGAAATATCACTGTTAGAAATCGGGAAACAGTGACTACAGCTGAAAGTGAAAGTAAAAGCAGGATTTACCCACGATTATTCCAGACTTGATTTATAACAGTGATATCTCCTGTTTAGCTTGGACTTTAGCTGTCATTGTGGTCTTGTACGAAAGCCTAGAATGCCAGCTTTCAAACAAGACCAGTTCCATGCTTCTAGCTGGAGATCTGGAGATATCTAATCAGGAGATATCAGCATCTAAAGCAGTCCCCCACTTCTACTTATGCCCAAGCTGAGCTGGGCAGAACAGTTAAGTACTTTTCCCACAGCCTAAGCTGAGCTGGGCCGGAACATTTAGGTGGTTAAGGTACAGCCAGTAATCATAGATGTGCCCCAGTGGAGCAGAGCTAAAAAGCAGCAGTCAAGCAGTCCAAACAAAATAAATTAGTAAATAAATTGGTAAGCTCTACCCAGAATCACATGCATAAATCCACTTCCACATAAGTCCACATAAAACTTTCAATACAGTGAATCCAAATCCAATCCATGTGCTGAAGTAGGGGAAGCACTATGTAAGACTAGCTTTTTTTTAAAGCTTACAGTAACACAGTAAAACACATGCAAGTTCAGAATAAAGACCAAAGCCATTATTTTATATTTTCTTCTGTAACATTGAGTGTCTGCAACTTCTATATTTTGTACTTTTTAACTTCTTTCTTAGGTGTTGCGTACATACAACTGAAAAACGGCATCAAACTTTTTAAAGGGGTTCCTTGAGATTTATATAGTGATGGCCTATTCTCGGAATAAGTGATCAATAAGAGATTGATGGGGGTCTGATTCTCGGGACCCATGCCGATCAGCTGTATGAAGAGGCTGCGGCTTTCTGTGAGCACTTAGGCCTCTTCCTAGGCCACGTGATGTCACATTAATCAGTTACATGACCTAGGCGCAGCTCTAGCAGAGTAGTAATACCAAGCACAGCCTCTATACAATATACAGCGCAGTGCTTGGTAAGCTGTGAGAAGACAGTGGGTCTCGCAAGCTTGCTGTGGCCTCCTCAAACATCTGATTGGTGGGCTGCAGGGTGTAGGATCCCCGGTTTAAGGAGAGGTCATCAATATATAAATCCCGGAAATCCCCTTTAAGTGCGCATCATTCTGATTACTGTCTTAATATTTTTCAATGGTACATTCTCATCAGCACTATAATTTATTTCCTAAAAATGGCATCAGAAAGATAGCACAGTAGATGACGGAGTGCTTGGGGAGTGAAGCATTTAGAATCAATCAGTTTTTATTGTTGGGTACACAGAAGCAAACAGCTGGCACTCTCCCTTATCTCTCAGCTTGTGTCTCTGATTTCCAGAGATGTCATAGGCTGTCTTCCAATACTTTCTCACTGACTCAACATGATTATCAAGGGAATAATGAGGATTTTGGATGCGACTGATTACAACTTATTGCGTGTAATCCTATTTGAGAAAATGGTAAATTTACACTTTTAAAGTTACGCTTGCATATTTCAACAGATGTGTTTAACATTTTGATGAAGGTAGTAAAATAAGCCCAAGTCTTAACTTCTCTGCCAACTGCTGCAAACCATGGAGCGAAAGTGCATCACTGGATGTTAAATTCCGTACTTACTTATTTTATGTCTTTCCAAAATACTGTCCTTGGAGATCACTCTGAGAATGCATTATGGAGGAAACATTGAAACATGTTCAATCATTTTTGTCCAGTGGATAAGCTTTGGTCATTAAGCAACACTATATAAAAATGACAAAACATATTGTAACATGTTTTTTTTTCTTAAGCAAGAAATTATGATTCTATTTTAGGAAATGTATTTAAGGGCTGTGGAAATGTTTTGGGCATTTTTTTTATTATTGCATCTTACTCATTTTGAGCTACAAACTCTTTTTTCATTTGATCTTTATTAAAAATATTCAGACCGTTTCCCTGTACAGATGTCCCCTGTACAGACAGCCTCTGTATATGCAGAGTAGCTCAATTCTTATCAAATTGATAAGAATGTAGCTTAAATTAACAGTTATGAGTGTTCAACAGCCCAAGCCTGCCCCTCTTCCCCACTGTCTGCTCCTCCGCCTAACCTCCCAAGGCTTTTCCCCTGACGTCTTAGTGATGCAGGGGAAGACGCTTTGGGAGGTTAGGGGAGGAACAGACAGTGGGGAAGAGCACATGGAATAAGCACCCAAATGACACAAAGGTTTGGTTATAATACATTTACAATGTTCTGATGGCCGTTGCTGGTAGTTATATCAGTGAAGTTTACAATAAAGACTCCCTTTAAAGGAGTTTGCCAACGAAAAATATTCTACAGTTTTCAAACCAGCACTTGGATCAGAATTCTTTTGTAATTGCATGTAATTAAAAATTTAGTATAGCCACTGAGTTATTCAATAAAATGTATCTGTATAGCGCCACCTGCTGTTTGTTGTTTTTCTTATTTGCTTGTCCTGCTCACTGAGAAGGCCGCACATGATCAGTTTTATCCTTCATCTACCTCCTGAGCTGTGATAGGGAGAGCTGAGATATGCCCCCTGAGTTGTAGCAGAAAAGACACTCCCCTTGAGCTGTCAGCTTGATATAAATCTAGGAAAACAATGAATGGGGATATCTCTGGATCCATGTGGGGTACAGGGCTGATTCTAGCTTTGTTAGAAAGGTCTTGTCATGTACTATTATATGTGATTTTTTACATTATTCATGTGATAACCCCTTTAAATCTGCTTCTCTGCAAATACACATAAGCTGAAATCTATACAGTTTTTAATAAAGACTCTTTGGAATTATGATTTGAAGTCCAAGAGTAGAGTGCAATAATAATAAAAATGTCTCCAAAGGTGTCCATAACCTTTAAATATAGGTAAATATAGGTATAAACATAATCTCCTTATTACAATAGTATGATCCATAGGAGGCAGTAATTGGACTTGGAGTCGGCCCTCTTTTTTGTTCGTTTGCCTCAGGTTTCTGATGCTCTTTGATGGTCAGACTAACGTAGTATGTTGCACTATCCAGTAAAAAGCAATTGAAACCTAACAGACCTATTATGTCCCTGGGATCTGTCAGGCTCCTCCTAACAGATCTGTCATGATGTATCCGACATGGCTCCTATCTCAGAATCCCACACAGGGCTGTGCTTTACTAAAACAGAAGCAGCAGCCCTGAGCTAAATTCTCCTGAGAGTTCCAGGTATGGCCTAGTGAGGGATGAAGAGATTATATATTTAAATAGGCACAGGTAAGGTACAGATTAGTGTGGGATTCTGTATACGTCTTCATAGGTCCAGGCAATGCCCAGCAGGAGAACTAGAAGCTATATCTCCTGATTGGTGCAGATGCGTGATAGCATGGGATGGGGAGATGATATTCTGATAAGTGCAAGTAGACCCTAGCAGGGGATCCAGATATTAAATGTCATGATTGGTGAAGGAACGGCCTAGCAGAGGATCTGGAGATTATAGGGAGAATGTATCAGGTTTGTACACATGAAAACTGGCATACAAAGATCACAGTTTTTCATGCAAGTGCCGTTTTGCACCAAAATGTGCAACTTTTTGCAATTTTAAATTACCCTCACCATTTTTAAAAAGTGATGGTTTGGTAGTTTACATAGCAACAGAATCTTACTGTGATTTCTGAGAACTGTGAGAATATAGTAACACTTGTTCTGGAGGAATTTGTTTTAAATTGTGTGTGTGAAATTAAATTTCTAGAAGGTGCAGTGAATTAATTGCATGATATCATCAGACTAATTACTGGATAATAATGGTATTGTATTACGCAAACAGAGTATGAAATAACGTGTCCTTATACAAAGAAAACATCACCTTCTAACAGGTCTCCCCTGTTCTTCTTCTTCACACATCTGCCTCAGCTCGAGCACCTGTCTTCTGCTTTCACACTAATGATACATTTTACAAACCCTTTCTCCCTCCCCGACTAGGACTTACTCACATCTCACTCTCTGTAGATCTCATTTTGCTGTTTTTCTGATATCCAGAATCTTGTATTTATGCCAACATATATCATTTCTAAAGTATTTTATGTTGTATTCTGCTATCATAAAGGTGATTTCAGTTACTGCATGTCACGCATGAGCAGCAGAATCATTATTGTGCAGGCCATCAACATATATTGTATAATCCACACAGTCAAAATGTTTTTCTCAAGCTGGCCATACACAGTCAATAGCTGTCAGCCGAACTCCGGGCTGCCTACTGGCTTCCCCATACATGTTCAGCTCGGACGAATGTGTCTGTGTATTCTTTGGGGAGATCAGAGAAAGGCACTACTAGACAGTTCTGGTGGAGGCTTATCTCCCTGGAGAACAAAAAGGATCAGGCAAAAATATTCATTTAGTCTCCCCCAACATCATCTGTCGGGAAACAGTTGGAAGCTCCCCACACACAATGGTGTGTCAGCCGAACCCTGTGTGTATGGCCAACTTAAGAGTCAGATATTGATGAACTATCCATAAGATAGGCCATGAATGATCACTGAGGATCTGCCTTCACCAGTCAGCAGAATAAAAGGATGTAGAGCCTTAGCAAAGTGACCTTTTCATTGTCTACCTAGTAACAGTTTCATACAGATTGTCCACCATTACATTTCTGTAGGTTTCAACATACTAATTCAATGTATTATTCTAGCAAAACCCTTGACAGGCTGCAGTTAACATCACAACCACTGGGGGCGTTACACATAGACACATATAGTGTAGAGATCTTATAACAGAGTCAGATCACAACATAATTTTTTTTCCCCAAAGATGGACAATCTCATGCCGGTCATCTTGAGATGAGTTGAGCTAAGAGAAATGATAAGGAAAGAAACCGTACAGACGAGTGTGGGTGAATAAGGTCGGTCTCCTTACTGTCATGATGGAGCACTGTGCCTGTGGAAACAAGTAAGGGGCCCGACTGGATGTATAAACACAGTAGTAAGAGGAAATAGATGTGCAACTGCAATATACAGAAAATGCTACATGTTCACTTACTACCCACAGATCCATAATTACTGCTAAGGTTTACTGGTGATTGTCGTTGTTGGATGCACAAAGTGGCTTGTAAATGGGAATTTGTTTTGTGACTTTGCGAAGCTAAGCCTTTTGTGTTTGTCTTTTAATTTCAAGGCTGAATTGAAGCTAAAAAATGGCATTGAATTTAAAAACTAAGCCAGCCCACATTCATGTGTTTGTATAAAGCAGAAAATGGTTTGACTGCCTGTGAAACATCTGCCCTGGTACATTTTTGTTTAATACATTAGGTAGGTGTCAAGTACATGCAAGTATGGCAAGCCAGAACCATAAAGGACATACACACACTAATGGAATCAGTTATTTTTAATGTTGGAATTCACTGAAAAACCAAA
Source organism: Rhinella marina (assembly GCA_900303285.1). Taxonomy (NCBI): domain Eukaryota; kingdom Metazoa; phylum Chordata; class Amphibia; order Anura; family Bufonidae; genus Rhinella; species Rhinella marina. Next base: position 165,305 of record ONZH01014356.1, read on the forward strand.
CAAAACGTAATATGCTACATGCAATAGACCACATTTCAGCTGTACACAAATGTGCATTAAAGGGGTTATCCAGGAAATGATAATGATGACCTATCCTCAGGATAGGTCATCATTATCACATCGTTGGGGGTCCGAGTCCTGGCACCCCTGCCGATCAGCTGTTTCAGGGAGTCGCCACGCTTGCCAGAACTCTGGTGAGAGTGTCATGCTCCCGGCAGCTTTCCAAGCACAGTGCTTGACTTGAATGGGGCTGAGCTGCAGCTAGGCCACGTGACCGATGTATAGTGGTATCACATGGCCTAGGAAGAGGCCTTGGCACTCACAGAGCACCCAGCCTCTCCTAACAACTGATCTGGCACCTGGAACCCCCGTCAATCTGATATTGTTGACCTATCCTGAGAATAGGTCAACAATATTATTTCCAAAATATCTGCAATAAAAATGCCAGTTCCTAAATATGATGTTTACCAGCCTGACCAGTATACATATTGAGAAAAATGGTCATTTGGCAGAGACCATGTAAAACTCCTTACATGTGTCTTGCAGATCTGAAGCTGAGAATAAAGATGTAAGACAGCAAGATGTAAGATAGATGTAATATTCATTTGTAATAAATAGTATAAATACATTATATAGACCAGTTGAATTGCCAACCCCAACGCGCGTTTCGCTTCCCCCGAATATGGTAGTTTGCATGTTGTTACATTAATATGGGGTGATTGTCATCTATACTATATTGCAGTATTGCTTTCATCATCATTTATGTACCCAGCAGTGGGTCTCCATGTAGATTTTGTTTAGTGTATGTGACCGCCATTGATTTTACAGTTTTTTTTATTCTTGGAGATAATAAAGATTATTCAGTATTTTTTGTACTCATGCGTAGTGTATGCTTTATATAGGTGTGGACAGATAGAAGTACCATTAAAGGGTTTCTGTCACCAGTTTTTTCGGTATGAATCAGGCTGACATTAGAGATGTGCTAATGTCACCTGATTCCAAATATATATCTGTTTTATTTACTGGTGCCCCCATTTTTAGATAAAATGAACTTTTATTTTATGCTAATAAGGCCTCTAGGTGCAAGGGGCGTTACCTCTGCTCCTAGAGGCTCTGTTGATTGACAGGCCTAGGCAGAGAAGAAACACTCCATTCACCATAGCTTGCAAGGACCTTCAATGATGTCATGACCATGTGATCAGTCAGATGGTTTAGGAGGAGACAGGCTGTTTGTGTGATCCTAACCATGTGACTGATCACATGGTCATGACATCATTGAAGGTCCTTGCAAGCTATGGTGAATGGAGTGTTTCTTCTCTGCCTGGGCCTGTCAATCAACAGAGCCTCTAGGAGCAGGGGGTAACGCCCCTTGCACCTAGAGGCCTTATTAGCATAAAATAAAAGTTCATTTTATATAAAAATGGGGGCACCAGTAAATAAAACAGATATTAGCACATCTCTAATGTCAGCCTGATTCATACCGAAAAAACTGGTGACAGAAACCCTTTAAAATATACAAAAACCCAACTTTCTTTTTAATATTTTAGACCATACTTTCATGCAAATCATATACTCAGCTATTACAGAGAAACCTGCTAGAGGAGGGGTAAAAATGTTAAACTTATAATGCATGCTTGGCTGACTCCTTAAAGGTCAACTGGTTTTCATGTAGATCAGAATTGGACATCACAAATTAATGAGTCTGACTAATTGGTTTGTTAGAGCAGATTTTTTTCTCTTAATATATTCGATTTGGGAGCAGAAAGGGGCATAAAGCCGTTTCACGGCTTTTTGCCTTTTATTGATAGGATACATGTTGTGATTGCTGAGTGGACCTCTATCAGATTTCCAGAGCGCGGTTCATATGGTATTGTCTTGTTTCTAAGATTTGTTGATGTTATGATTCTTTTTTAGCTTCCAATTGCAAATTTGCATTACTACGTGTTTGAGAAGTTATTCTACACTATCCCCTTCAAATGTGCCCAGTGACATGAAGATCTCTACAATTACAGTTTGCTAGTAAGTTCTTTCCTGCAAACATGTGTTTGTGAGAACTTAGTAAATGCATTTATTTGACATATCATTTTACTTACACCGTAAATTTGCTTTATGTGTAATATAATTAATGTCACTGAAAGTGGAGAGGGCGCAAGAGTTGCAGAGAGAGCAGAGCCTCTAGGTGTCTCATTTGCATATGTTAGAGGCTCATTTACATATATTTATTTTTCTCAGCAATGCGGGCACATATGAACATGGGACCAACACAGATGTCTTCAGATGCCAAATGCACATGTAACAGGTCAGCCAGTGTCATAGGTACAAATCTGCTGACAGATGGCCTTTAACATAAATACGTGATTAAAATACTTAATTTTCTGAGGACACATTCCTTTTAAATTGTCTATCTATCTGTCTATTGATCTAATACAAAGACAGTTGAGGGTCAGCAAATGTTTTTTTTTTGTTATCAGCTGTGTACGTGGTCACCAGAACGACAGTCCAGACAAACATCCAAAACAAACAGGCCACAGCGTTGCAGAGGTTAATAGAAGATCTCTTTGCGTTTATTCCCTATTTGTGCAATGTTTTTGTAGTAAAAACCGCCTGTCACATATTGACAAAGGAGCTTTCTACTGCCCGAAATGTGGCACTAATGTGATGGATACACCTTTTTGAATAAACAGCTTGGGATCTTCTATTAATCTCTGCAGTGATGTGGACTGTTTGTTTTGGATATATCTGTCTATCTATCTATTATCTATCTATCTATCTATCTATCTATCTATCTATCTATCTATCTATCTATCTATCTATCTATCTATCTATCTCATTATCTATCTATCTATCTATCTAGATGAAGGAAAAAAGCGGCACCGCAGTAATAAAAATAAAAATAAAAATGGAGTGCCAGCGGCTGTGGGGGTGATCCAACCTCCAAAATACATACGATGAAAAATAATTCCACGGCACTTCCCAAATGTGCTCAAAAGCAGTGTAGTTTATTCACAAAATGCGACGTTTCAGTCCTCTTGCTGGGACTTTTCTCAAGCAGTGACATACAGGTTATGGTGCTCACAAAGTATATATACATGTGTTGCAATCATTGATAATTAGACATCATTAATAAAAATTGTATCAAAAATATTATCCATCATCATAATTATATCATTTAAAAATACTAGTTCTTTCATGTTCACCTATTCAAAAATTACTCAAAGTGCATGAATAAAAACAAATACAGTTCAGTGTCATAAAACCGTTAATTAATCAAACACATATCCCTCCCCCTTCAGGTGTGACATAAGTGCATAAAGATTAAAAACATAATTGTAATCCACTGACCAGCATGTTTCCCAAGCAGAACCCGGCAACTCAGCATTGTATGATTCCCATTACGCATGCGTACGTTGTACAGGGAACGTCATCACGTTCACCAGTGGAACGCAAGAATTTGCAAATGGAACGCTCATGTGATAGATGCATCATACACCTTCCAATCATGTGATCCATGTGAATCGCATACAGTATCCCCGATGCGAATCACATGAATGATCCCAAGGCTGAAGCAACAGATTCAAAAAACTGTAAGCAATATAAATGTAGAGATCACTAATGGGACTAGAATGACATAACGTAACATGTGAAAAATGTGCACAAAAAATGTGCATCGTAAACATTTACATGGTATTGAAATCATGCAAATTTGGCAAGTAGATAGCCCAAATACCCTAACGAGAGAGTAGGCGAAAGTTAATATGTACCCTTAAGTACTCGAAACACAGGATGTCCAATATGCACTCTATTATCATAGACAACAGGGCAAACATATGGACAGGGTGATTTCAGTATCTGTATCCGGATTCCCAATACCAAACACATGTGATCATCCCTTAATCCTGTAAATGTAAATAAATATCAAAGTAAGAGCAGTGATATTGTTAAGTACCATCGCTCGATTACTGTAGATATAAATGTGACATAATTTCACCTCAGTCTTGGTATCATTTGAGGGCCAATAACAAATTGCCAAATGCATAAAGCCAAATATCATATATTAAGTAAAACTACAGCTTTCAGTATGTAAGTCAGTCCCACAAGGAATAAATAAAAAAAAATATATATAAAAAAAACTAGAGAAAAAAGAAAAATTAAAAAAATGCCAGAAGATGGTCATGCTGGGAAAATGCTCCGGTCATCAAGGAAGAATCCTTGTAGAGATCAATCTGCAGAAGAGAAGAAAAGTTATCTATCTATCTATCTATCTATCTGTCTGTCTGTCTGTCTGTCTGTCTATCTCTATCTCTATTCATTTATCTATCTATCTATCTATCTATCTATCTATCTATCTATCTATCTATCTATCTATCTATCTATCCATCTATCACCTGTCCTAGTGGCCACTTATCATTTGCCAGCATATCTCTATACATATACTTAAGGGGGATTGAGATATTTCTTCTGTGCCTGCTCGGTTGCTGCATGCTTCTTACACCATATTGCATACACATAATAATGCTGTATGGCAGTATTATACAGTAGACCGCTCTTATGAAGTTGTGCCATTACAACAGTAGCATGCAGAGTCGCCCATTCCTACATCTACCCGCAGCAGTGACTCTATCCCTGTGACCCATGTAGTAATAAGATGGCAGCGTGGGCCAGCAGCAGACTGGAAGCCTCCTCTGGTTCTCCTCGTCATCTTTTTTTTCTAAATTACAGTAACATCAAGGAAATGAGAGTGGGTGGAGGGGGCACGGACTAACACCAAGCCCTCCATCAGCCCCTGCTATAGTGGTAGATAAGCACATAATCATACTGTCAGCCGCACACTACTCCCTGCCAGATTAGGTACTCAAATCACTGGTTTGCCAAGAGAAAACTCAATTTACCTATGTAAATATTGTCAAAACATATTTGCTTTTCTGCTGGAATTTGAGGCTGGAATAAGCCGGTGGCACACAGAATGAATGACATCTATTTCATCCCTTTTAATAAAACACCGGAGATTTAGAGAAGGCGAGACTGAATTACCTAACATAAAGTAATTGTCTTAAAGGAAACATGTCATTAGAAAATGTCCTTTTATCTTAAAGGGGTTTTCCGGGAGTTAACTACTGATCGGTGGGGTCCAACACTCGAGACCCGCGCCAATCCACTGTTTGAGAAGGGACGGGCGCTCCTGTGAGCGCTGCTACCTTCTCGCAGCTTACTAAGCACAGCACCGTTCACTTGAATGGGTCTGAGCTGCTCCTAGACCACGTGATCGATGAATGTGACATCACTGGCCTAGGAAAAGCTGAGAGAAGGCCTCGGCGCTCACGGGAGCTCTGGTGCCTTCTCAAACAGCTGATCGACGGGGGTCCCGGGTGTCGGACTCCCACTGATCAGATACTGATGACCTACCCTGAGGATAGGTCATCAGTAGTTATCCGAGACTAAAAAATGTCCCCCATATGCCTGGGCCCCACACACTGAATCTACTTACCTGACTCCCTGCACCGTTCCTGGTCCCCATCCCCACCTGCTATTGGCTGCTCCCCCTACACCGGATGTTTTTATCCGCGCATGGGGAGAAGCATCTGCAGTGGGCCAGGGACCAGGAGCAGCGCAGGGAGCGGGGAGCCAGCTAAGTATATTCAGTGTGGGGGGCCTGGCATATGGGGGGCTTTTATAGGATTGGATAACCTCTTTAATGATCGAGCAGGGTGAACATACAGCACTTTGCCCGATGAGTGAGAGAGCTAGACATCTGCACACACCTCTATCCCTGTGGACACTGATCTGTGTGATCAGTGGTAGCAGGAGAGCACATGGGGAGAAAGGCCCTACAGCTGTACTGAAAGGAAATGAAGACTCCAAGTACAGCTTATAGGGGTTTTCTGTGTTATATATATTGATGACCTATCCTCTGGATAGGTCATCAATATCAGATCTGCGGGAGTCCGACACCTGGCACCCCCGCCGATCAGCTGTTTGAAGAGGAGGCGCGCGCCGTATTAGCGCTGCCTCCTCTTCACTGTTTACATGCTGGCCGACACGGGGGTAGTGGTGAGTAGGTGTAATTACACCTCACCGCCCCATTCATTTCTATGGGAAGAATCGCTCCCATACAAGTCTATGTAAGCGATTCTTCCCATAGAAATGAATGGGGCGGTGAGATGTTATTACACCTACTCACCACTACCCCCGTGTCGGCCAGCATGTAAACAATGAAGAGGTGGCAGCGCTGATACGGCGTGCGCCTCCTCTTCAAACAGCTGATTGGCGGGGGTGCCAGGTGTTGGACCCCCGCCGATCTGATATTGATGACCTATCCAGAGGATAGGTCATCAATATAAATAACTTGGAAAACCCCTTTAAGGACCTTTGATGATGTCATCAATGGGAGAGTCCAGAACAAAAGAACTATACTGACGCCACTAGAAAAATGCGAGTTTTTATTAACCCTTTCACTCGCGGAGGTTTTTTCGGTTATGCATTTTCGTTTTGCGCTCCCTGCCTTCAAACAGCCATAACGCTTTTATTTTTCTGTTCACATAGCTGTATGAGGGCTTGTTTTTTGCGGGACAAGTTGTGCTTTCCAACGCCACCATTTAATATTGCATACGGTGTAGTGGGAAGCGGGAAAAAAATTCCAAATCAGGTGAAATTGCAAAAAAAACGCTATTCCTCTACAGTTCTACGGGTTTCTTATTTACAGCGTTCGATGTGCATTAAAACTGACCAGTTACTTTCATTCTACTGGTCAGTACGAATCCGGCAATACCTAATATGTATAGTTTTTCCTGCGTTTTGATAGTGATAAAATAATTAGAAAGTTACCCTTTTTTATTTTTCCTTGTCATATCTTGACCCCTATAACTTTTTGGTATTTATGTGTACAGAGCTGTATGGGGGCTCATTTTTTGCGGGGCAATCTGAAGTTTTTAATGATACCATTCTGGGGTGTGTATGACTTTTTGATCACTTTTTATTTAATTTTTTTTAGAAAAAAAAAGTGACAAAAACCGGCAAATCGCCATTTGGACGCTTTTTTCCGCCACACAATTCGCTGTATTGGAATTTTTTATTTATATTTTAAAAGTACGGGCGTTTTTGGTCACGGTGATACCCATGATGTCTATATTTATTGTTATTTAGGTATTTATTTTTTAATTATACGGAAAGGGGGGTGATTTGAACTTTTATATCTTTTTTATTTTTTATATATTTTTTAACACTTTTTAAAAAATTTTTTTGACTATTTGAAAGGTCAAATATGAGCTAATATATTGTGGCTTTTTTTTTTCTTTATAAGCAATAAGGGATTTTCTAGACTCAGATAAATCCAAGAATTGCTTGTCTCTTATCCCGGCCTGCCATTTAGTGGCCAGAATAAGAATTGCACTTTGAAAACTGTAATCCTCACCAGCGAGGATTACAGTTTTCATATGGTGTACAGACACTCCGATTGGCCACACGGCGTTCGCTTCCGGGTTCAGACGCAACTAGATGCTGTGATCACGTGTGATCACGGCATCTAACCGCCCAGCAAGATGCCGCCGATCAAGTAAGTAGCGGCAAGTCTCTGCTGTTAGAAACAGCAGAGACTTGCCGGCCATGAAGCCCGCCGCACTTGCGAGCGGGCGCCATGTGCACGCATCGCCCCAGTGCCGTACATGTACGGCGCTGGGAGTGTAAGGGTTAAAGATAATAAGTGTTTGTGTGTGTGTAGAAGCATTGTATGTGTGTAGCGGTGCTGTATGTGTGTACCAGAACTGTATGGATATAGCACATACCTCCCAACTTTGGAAATGGAGAAAAGAGCGCCGCTGTAAATTTTTTCGTCACTAGGCCACGCCTCTAACTCCGCCCAAAACATAACTATACACCTATTCCCACCCAGTCCCCTTACTTCCCCACATAGTAATTATTCCTCAGTTATGTGCCCCCCAGTAATATACCCAGCTGTGCCCCCAGTAATATGCCCTGTTATGTGCCCCCATTAATATGCCCTGTTATGTGCCCCCAGTAATATGCCCAGTTATGTGCCCCCATTAATATGCCTTGTTATGTGCCCCCATTAATATGCCTTGTTATGTGCCCCCAGTAATATGCCCAGTTATGTGCCCCCAGTAATATGCCCAGTTATGTGCCCCTATTAATATGCCCTGTTATGTGCCCCCATTAATTTGCCCTGTTATATGCCCCCAGTAATATGCCCAGTTATGTTCCGCCATTAATATGCCCAGCTGTGCCCCCCCAGTAGTATGCCCAGTTACATGCCCCCAGTAATATGACCAGCTGTGCCCCCAGTAATATGCCCACATTGTGCCCCCAGTAATATGCCCAGCTGTGTCCCAAGTAATATGCCCAGCTGTGCCTCCCTGTAATATGCCCACATTGTGCTCCCCTATAATATGCCCACATTGCACCCCCCCGTAATATGCCCATATTGTGCTCCCCAGTAATGTTGTGCCCCCAGTAATATGCCCACATTGTCCCCCCCTGTAATTTGCCCACGTTGTGCTTTCCAGTTTATGTTGTGCCCCCAGTAATATTCCCATATTGTGCCACTCACAGAAAGTTAAAAAAATAAATACCATATAATTACCTTCTTCCTTGCAGCAGCATCACCAGCAGGACATCATCTGGTCTAGTCTTGAGGGGGCAGAGCCAAGGCTGACTGTCAGCCTGTCCCACCCCCCACCCAGACCAAAGGTATTGAGAGCCAGCAGAGGGTACAGGAGCGATGTTGGATTAAGCAGTGAGCCGATGCCGGCTCTCTGCTTTATCATCATACAGGCAACTGTCTCTGCGTGCTATGGATGCAGGGACAGCTGCCAGAAACCGGGACATAGCTCCCCCATACCAGGACAGCGGGACAGCCACTGCAATCCGGGACTGTCCTGCTGGATCCAGGACAGTTGGGAGGTATGTATAACAGGCTGTATGTGTGTAACAGAACTGTATGTATGTAGCAGACCTATATGTGTGTAGCAGACCTGTATGTGTGTAGCAGAGCCGTACTGGAGTAGCAAAGCTTTATAGGTATAGGTGTAGCAGAGCTGTTTGTATGTAACAGAACTGTGTGTAGTAGAGCTGTGTGTGTGTGCAGCAGAGCTGTACATGTATAGCAGAGCTGTATCTGTGTGTAGTAGAGCTTTATCTGTGTATGCCGGTGTAGTGTGTGTCACAGACAAATACTTAAAGAGGACCTTTCACCACTCCTGACATGCCTGTTTTAATAGCTCCATGCATTCCTCATGTAATAACAATTCTGGAACATCTATTCTTATGTCTGTATGTTGTGCCATTCCTTTATTATTTGCACTAAAAGTTATGAATGAATTGCTATTTGTCTTCAGTAAGGGAACAGAGGGGAGGTGACCAGTTGGGGGTGTGTATCTGCACAGACTGACTCTATCCAATCAGTGCTGTCATGTTCAGACTGTGCAGATACACACCCCAACTTGTTACCTCCCCTCTGTTCCCTTACTGAAGACAAATAGTAATTCATTCATAACTTCTAGTGCAAATAATAAAGGAATGGCACAACATAGAGCTATAAGAATAGATGTTCCAGACTTGTTATTACATGGGGAATGCATGGAGCTATTAAAACAGGCATGTCAGGAGCGGTGAAAGGTCCTCTTTAAAGATAATCTAGCAGAACAAGCATGGCAGGACACAACAGAGCAATGACAGGAGACGCATTTATTTGGATTGGTACTTTTAACAAAGTGACCACATACACCATTGCTGGTCAAAGGTCAGCAGATAACACACTAAGGGTAACAGGTGCTGACCAAACCTATTGCTCCTCCCCTTCACTAAATCCTAAAGTTACTGACTTTGACCCCTCTACTTCAGTAAACTACATTCCCTTCAAAGAGGACCTACAAAATATTTTTTCTAATTTTCTGTTGTCTAAACCTGGGATGCGTCTTATAGTCCGATGAGAAAAATACGGTATGTACCAGCTACCCAATAACTGAGCAGATTAATATGATATTATGTATTGGACTTTTAAGGTTCATATATGTTTGATAAATGTCAGCATAAGGCTGGGTTCACATCATGTTTTTGTCTTATTTAATGCATACAAAAAATATAAATGTTAAACAGATACAGTGCCATACAGTGGAATGTGTGTGCAATAGTACGTCACCATGGAGTACCATTGTAGAAACATTTTTTTGCTGGACTAGTGTACTTTGCATGCCCCATGTATATGTTAAACGGAAGAAACGTGATGTGAACCCAGCCTAAGACAAAGGGATTTCATTGTGGTTTATGTAAATATTTCTTAGTTCTAGAGCATAGGGTCAGTACATGATATGCTTTACTGTCAGTGTCTGCCTCTAGTCTCGCTGCAGCCCACGTGATTGACAAGTTTGCCCGTCTGAGCCGATTTAAGCATTGTGTGATGTGTCCTCAGACACTGCGAATGTGACTGAATGTAGAGAGAATGATAACGCTGCCTACTCCAGGATACTCAGATAGAAAATCCCAGCAGAATTTCTTCAGTTCCATTGGGTCTTCTAGAGCGGCAAGTTTCTTCTTACATGTCTGAAAAGTGCATTCATTTGTTACAAAAACATCTTTTCAAACAAATGGATTTTTTTTCTTGTAAATGAAGCACTTTAGTATATATGTCCTACTGATACAGAACCACAAAGCCTCCGGTATGGAAATTCGCGAGGTACTCCTTTGTCTCATTTTGTAGTCCATGTACCTGAAAAGTCCATCTAAGAAGTCATAATTTGGTAAGTGACTAAACATAAGAAGTGAACCTCAAGTCTGAGTCAGATATATTCCTACTACAATAGGTTTGCAGTTTAGATAGAAAGTCAAGTTTCACCTGCAAACAAGATGTGACGTTGGTGATACTTGATATCATGAGAGGTTACTGATGGTACTGGAAACCAAATGTGATTGTTCTGACATCAGCTGATGCAAAATAGAGGAAACTTTGAGGTTGTATGAGATTTTTTTTTCAAAAAAACAGACCCACGCTGGTCCATAGGCTATGTCTGGTATTGCAGCTCATGTAAACATGTCGTTAACACAAAAGAAATCCTCTAACTCATAAGTGGTCTGGTCTACTCCCAGAGTCTACAGATATGTCTAAAAGGATTACATTGAGTAGTGACCCATAGACAGGAATGATGACGGAATATGATGAATTAAACATTAAAAATGATATACAGAAATGGAATGGCACTTAGTGGACCAGCAGAGAACAAGAGTGGGCATTGAGGACGTCAACAGTTACTGCATGCTGGAGACAGAATCTGAAAATTCGGTATGAAAGATACATGGAGAGGGACCACTGAATTGTGACAAAGGGGCTCTGTGTGATTAGAGTTGCTTTGCATGAAGGGATGAGGCAAATGAGATGAAATCCAAATGATCATTCACAATGCAGAAATTGAAAGCTGATTTTGTGAGAATTGTTGTTTACAGGAATTTGAGAGGATTCCATTTGGCAGACCTCAAGTTAATGAGGACCTGTCACCAAAAAATGCCGTGCCATCTGAAATCACCATGTTATAGAGCAGGAGAAGCTGAGCATATATATATATATATATATATATATATATATATATATATATATATAAAATTTATTTTTTATTTATTTATTTTTTTGGGGGTGGGAAATGATTCATTAAAACTTGTAATTTTTACATTTATATATTTTTTTGTACCTCCTGTGAATACCTATTCATACAGTAAGGAGGTGTTATCAGTGATTGATAGCACTGTGTGTATAAGTTTCCATGCAGAGTCACTGATGACACCTCCTCCTGTACCAATAGCTCTTCACAGGGCTGCAGATGTAAATGTAAAAATTACAAGTTTTACTAAATCTTTTCCCACAAAATATGTCAATCTGCTCAGCTCATCCTGCTCTCTAACATGGTGCTGTCAGATTGCATTGCATTTTGTGATGACTGGTCCTCTTTAAGGACCCTTTTCGACTAGCAAGTTCAACACTCTGGACTTGCAGCATGAGTATAAGGCAGCTCCCGTCCTGACCTCCCAGCACTGACTGGGTCGCAAACCATTATATTGATTTAAGATGCTATGTAACCCTTACAGTTCTGGAATGTATTTGATAACATTGACAACATTATGTTAGTTATGTGTTATGCAATAGATTCCAGACTTTTAAGTGTTACGAAGCATCATAAATCAATACAATGCTATGCGACCCTGTAAGTGATGGGAGGTCAGGACGGGAGCTGTCTTTCTTATACTCATGCTGCGAGTCTGGAGTGTGGAACTCGCTCATCTGAAAGGGGCTTAAGTATGTTTTTTTTTTTTTTTTTTTTTATTTGTGCTGTTTATTGGACCTCAGACGTAGGTTAAAGGGTCGTCCAGGGTATAGATATTAATGACCTATCCTCAGAATAGGTAATCAATTTCAGATTTTTGAGGGTCTAACACCTTGCACATCCACAGATCAGCTGTTTCCGGCAGATTCAGCATTGTAAACTATGCAGTGTACAGAGTGGAAGTAGCAGGCTCCATACACTCACACAGTCATTTCAGTCACCTGTGTACTGCAACACAGCTGAGCTGCAGTACCCCAGCACAGCCACTATACCGTGTGCAAAGGTGCGCTCCATACACTGTATGGTTTTCAGCACTGTGGCTACCCGAAACAGGTGGGAACGCTAAGTGTCATAACACCACCAGTGTGATAATGATAATCTATCTTGAGGAGATCTGTAGCCAAAACAACCCCTTTAAGAAATGTGCATGTATCCTGCACAGCAGCACAGCGCCCCTAAGGTTCACTGTTACGGAGCATGGGAGCTCTGTGTTCTGGCATATAGGACCTGTGTCCGGCACCGTATGCCTCTAGGGACATATTCCTCTGTAATATGGGGTAACATGCATGTTGTATAAAATCAAAGACACGTGGAGGTATAGTATAGACTGTTATCTATAGAACATCTAAAATCTGTAGTACAACCATGATAGTACAAGAGAGACAAAAAAGGGTGCAGATTTTAAAGATCTTGCGGGAGGCACAAGTGAAGATAAGAATTACTGTAAGGTCTTAACCACTGGCTGACGTTTATTTAACAGTAGGCTGCACAGGTCCTGAGTTTGCAGCAAAAACTTTTGACATCACTCGTGTAATCTAGAAAGACAGCCAGAGACCCTGAGGGGAAGATAGAACCAGTTTATAACATCTTTTGTCTTTTCTTTTGACGTCTGCATAGCACTCAATGAGCGCATTGTAGTGAACAGAAGAAGGGACAGTGCGGCTTCCTCTATTGTACCTTGTGGTCACCCAAGACTAAATATACTGTATAATGTATCAGAATTACCATACCCAAATAGGACCAGGTGGTCTTTTTCTGCCGTCAATCTTCTATGTTTCTAAGTGGAGTGGTGGATGTTTGCAGTGGTAAGAAAGAAGCTAGCTGTGGTGAGAGAGAAAGTAGTAAGGGTATGGTAGATTAGCAGTGGTTAGGTGGAAAGTAGTATTGGTGAGGTACATGATACCAATGGTGAAGTATATTTTGTGGAGATGTAGAAGGTAGTAATGGTTTGGTGGATGTTAGAAGTGGTGAGGTAGATGATAGCGATGGTGAGGTGGATGTGCAAATGTTGAGGTAGATGTTAACAGTGTTGAGTTAGAAGGTGGTAGTGGTCTAATAGATGTTACTGTAGCAATAATGAGGTTTCATGTAGCAATGTTAAGGTAGATGATAGCAGTGGTGAAGCAGTTGATACCAGTGTGTTATTTGTGGGGGGCACTGATGTCACTTATGTTGAAAGCAGATACTTCACACTTTATAGAAACATTTAGGTCAAGCAAAGACAAAAATAAAATTACAAAAATATATGAGTAGGTGAAAAATGGGAATGTGTGAAGAGAGTATACAAAACCTGCACTGGCAGATATTTCAAAAGCTACAGAATAACTACACTTAATTGGGTCAGAGAGGAATCAGTAAAAGTAAACCTATGTACATATGGCAGCAGCAGGGTTACTTTTCCTCATTTACAGAAACAGATGTGTGGCAGCAGATAAACATCAACTGGTCCATCAAGCTTGCTCAATTGCTTATCTGTTCTTATAGCTGCACTCCAGTCCCACACCTGACATATCAGCTAGAGATCCCATTACTTTCTCCTCAGCAGAAAAGTGGATCTCGAGGTTTCATCACTAACAGTTTACTGCACTATTGTTACTCCATGAGACCGAGACACCCTGCAAGGAATAATGTGCTTGTTCTGTATTTTAATTTTCAGCTTTCTGCCCTGTAATATATATGCATATTGACCTAGTGTATTACTGTTCTCTGAAGAATTACAGAAGTCCTTTGATGTCCATTACTCTGCGTTCCCATACCCATTTAGAAAAATAACCAAAGCAAAAGGTGTGATAAAGCTGAATGCACCATTGTGAGCAACAGATATTTCCATTCCTTTATTCAGATTAGCCAAATGAAGATCAATGTTTCTATAAATCTCAATGACATGTTAATGCAAACCTTAAAAAAGATAAAATGCCTTTTATCGCAGTCTTAGGAAAACCTAATAAAGATTTAACAGTCCATGAAGTCATGGAATATTCAAGGCTGTACTGTATGTTTGAGCTTCCTCCTCCATTAATTTGTTATACAGACTGGTTTCCCCATCGCAGGACACACAGATTATGCCATCAGCAAGTCAGTAGGATCATTAAGTTTCACAGGAATTTTCCTACCTAAAGGCATCTCAATGTTTAGCATTTTATAATAAAATTGTTCCAGTATTATATTTGACCTATGGTGTTTGTTCTTCAGAAACATTTGCAGGACGTATTAGTGAGGGTACGGCCACACGGCCAGATTTCTGGATGCAGTTTTGGAAACCAGGAGTGAATTAAAAAAAGAGAAATAGTATTGTCCTTTCTCAACTCCTGATTATGGCTTCCAAAACTGCCTCAGGAAACCTGACTGTGGGGCCTTGCTCTAAGGTGTGTCTTATTAAAGGAGGAACCCTACTTAATGTGTGTCTTATTAAAGGAAGAACCCTACCTAAGGTGTGTGTCTTATTAAAGGAGGAACCTTGCCTCAGATGTGTCTTATTAAAGGAGGAACCTTACCTCAGCTACTTTCTGTTGTACAGTAGTTACAAGTTAGTAGATACCATTTGGGGTGGGACAGCCATTGGTTCACTTAAAAACTTAGTCAGAAATTAATGGCAAAGTTCCTTTTTGGTAGTATCATTCATGTAAGCTTCACTGTCTCACTATATGGTAGGTGTAGATAAATTGGAGGAAAAAAATTGGAACACCTCTGTAGGCGCTGTCGGTAGGGAACGGGACCAGATGCAGTAGATAAATGTACTGTATTTTATTATAAAAATCAGTCAACGCGTTTCAAAGGCGAATTGCCTTCTTCCTCTGGACTGTTATATGGTAGGTGTAGGCCCTTATTAATATTGTCTTCTCAATGGTCACATTGAACTTTTTCAGGGTGTTGGACTAGAATTGGGTCACCTATTGCCATTTAAAGGAGTTACCTCAGCACAAATATCAATGGCCTACTGCTAGGATATGTCACTAATGTTCAATCCTTAGGGGGTTTAAGCACTGTGTCCCCATTGATGCTAGAAGGAAGTAACACCCATACTAGGACAGTGCTATGGCATCCTGCCTCATGCTGCCTCCTGGACTTCACATGATAAGTTATTGACTATAATGGGCCTACAGTGCAGTTGGACTCCCACTTCTCAGACATTGATGGGTTATTTCCCAATCCTGGTGCCCTAACGATATCCTTGCATTCTGCCGCGCTCTCTGCACTTTGATTGACTTTAGGAGTTGTCAGGGTTAGACATAATGATGTTTTCACTGCCTGGCCCTGCCAATCAAATTGCAGAAGGCACTACAGTTGCAGTGAGAGCAGAGCCCCTAGGTGTAATGGCAATGCCCATGTTGCTCCCAGAGGCTTATTTGCATATACCAAGAAATGTTCTCAGCAATGCGGGCACATATGAACATGGGACCAACACAGATGTCTTCAGCTGTCAAGCGCACATGTAACAGATCAGCCAGTTTCATAGGTACAAATCTGCTGACAGATGCCCTTTAAACAGTTGATTGGCAGGGGTGCCAGTTTGGACCCCCACCAATCAGATATTCATAACCTATCCTTAAGATAGGTCATCAATATAAGAAAACCTAATACGTTATATGTAGCCCAAAATTATTCTTATAAAAACTGAAACTTGTCCTACAAAATTCAAGGTCTTATACAGCCTCATCGAAGCAAAAAAATAAAAAATGGGATGTAAAAATGTTACTAGTCCTTAAAAGGGTTTTCTCATGAAAACAACTTCTATTGGATAGATGTTTGATTGGCGGGGGTCCGACTGCTGTGTGAGGCCCCTGCCAATCACTGGGATGGAGGCCATGTTCCTCTGTTTGAATGGAGCAGCAGACACGTATGCTGAGCCCTTGTATTTGACTATCTCTGGCAGTACATACATTTAGTAGCAGACATGAGGCTGTGGAAAGGGGACAAGTTATTGTTATGGGACAACCCCTTTAAGACTAAAATGAATTATGTAATTAAGGGGTTAAAAGTCCTCAGAGTTTTGCACTAACAATATTTAAGACATCAATTCACAATCTACAATAAAAAGTGACCTTTTTCAGAATGTTTTTTTAGATGGGCTTCTCCTATAACTAGTTACCAGAGTGCTGATTGCAGCATTGGAAGTGCTGGAGCTCCACGTCTTACAGGAGCAATTCCTTTCATTTCCATGCCTGCAGCAAAGTCAAGCCGCATTACAAAGCGTTAACCACACTTCCATGCATATTCATTTTGCACATCAGGTGGATGCAGCAGACTTTCTTCAAGCAGACTGAAAAGTACAGATCAGGTTTATTCTTATAATGAGTTTTTCGCTGTAGAAGAAATAATTGAATGTACTGCATTTCCAGAGGGGTCGTTTTTGATTCCATACCGTACATTCTCCATGTCCTCGGCTCCTTCAAGGGAATAAGCGTGAGGACATTGATCACATGGAGGTTTTCAGCAATACTCTGGAGTGGAAACATATTAGAATAAATGGTTCCATTTGGTTCTTTGCCAAAATGTTTCCCATTTAGATGGAACTGGGAAGCAAATCTCCTGTTTGTGTCTCAAATGTACAGTTTTACAATACACTATAAAGATGAATAGGGTAATAAATAGGAACAAAGACGTGCCAAATGCCAGGAAGTGTGAAGGTTCTGTAGCCTCCGAGGGAACCTGTACTTATGTATTATGTGATGGACAGCTCACTATGTAAATGTACTGTGGTGAGTAGCATTACCTGTACTATTTTGTTTATGTGTATATATATATACAGTATATTAATATATAGGAATAATGACAATCCGTATTAATTGGTTTTACTAATAAAAATTGTGAAACTTAAGTTACTTTTTGTACTGTGTGTTTTGCAAATAAGCAAAAATGGGATCTTCTGAAAGAGAAGGAAGGATCATTTATAGGTGTTTTCATAATAATCACCATAGGAGCTCAGTCAGTTAAAGGGGTTTTCCAAGACTTAAATACTGAAGACCCATCCTCTGGATAGGTCATCTCATCAGTATCTGATTGGTGGGAGTACAACACCCTGGACCGATCAGCTGTTCGAGAAGACACCAGTGCTGGCAGTACCACTGTGGCCTGCTTGCAGCTTTCCCTAGGACGAGTGACGGCCTGTTCATTGTTCACGTGGTATAGGCACATCTCAGCCCCATTGAATTCAATACCAAGTACAGCCTATTTACAATGTATGGAGCTTTTCTTGCTGGGCTGTGAGTAGGCAGCGGCACTAACAGGAGCACCAGTGCCTTCTCAAACAGCTAATTGGTGGGGGTCCCGGTTGTCAGACCCCCACCGATAAGATACTGATGACCTATCCAGAGGATAGGTCATCAGTATTTCACTCTTGGAAAATTCTTTCAAAGCTAAGTTCACAGATGGGGGCCTTTTAGGTGCCTTCATTGCAGATTCCACCTAAACTTTTGGACAAAAATGTCCTGCATGCAAGACAATTTGGTCCTGTAAAATGGTTGACTACATAAAGAAAGTTTCAGTTATGTGCCAGGTCCAGCATTTGTGCTAATTTTGTTGTTCTGCTTCTATAATGGAGAAGAACAATGTAAATAAGTATTGCCTGTGTGAAAGAAGCTTTACAAGCCAAAACCAGATATTACCCATGCTCGTAATATTTCCTTAAAGGGGTTGTCTGAGATAGCTAAAGATTGCAGACAAGCCGTAAAAATGTTTTACTCACTGGTCCAGTTCTGTCACATACCAACAGCAGTAGTGATGTGCCAGTATGCAGCACATGCATCACTGTCTTCAGCCACAGAAAACTGTGCTTGAGAAAGAGATGAGTATAAGGCATTTTAGGGCTTGTCTGATATTTTCAATTATATCGGACAACCCCTTTAAGTTAGGCTAGGTCTCTACAGTGACTTCAAATCTTATTGGATCGGCATGTCATGTTTGACTTTCACTGTAGTCTATTAGAATAAAATGTCAGTATTTTCTGTGGCACTGTACAATAAGTCAAAAAGATGTAGTAGTTATGGAACTTGTAGGACTCCAGCATTCAGAAAATTCAAAACTTTATTCCAGTATCATTAAAAACATGGAGTGTTTCAAATTGAAGAGTGGCTCATAATGATGGATGTAAGCATATGTGCATCTAGGGTGGTCCTAAAAACAGAAAATGAGATGTAGATTTGTGTTAAAATGTTTGCCATTTTCTTTTTTTTTATTGATGATAAATATGTTGAAAACTTGCCTATCCCACACCCTCTGGATAACCCTGCTCACTTTTCCTCAACATTTTTTAAATTTTTTGAGAAATGTATCAAAACTGGTGTAAAGTAAAACTGGCAAGCCAGTCAGATTCCACCTTTCATTTTTAAGCACTCTGAAAGGTGGAATATGATTGGTTGCTATGGACAACTAATCCAGTTTTCCTTTACACCAGTTTTGATAAATCTCTCCCTTTGTGTCAACAAATAATTGCAAATTTTAGCACATACATGGCTGGTATGCTAAAACTGACAAAATGCTGTTAAAAAAGCCCCCCTTAGGCTTCTTTCATACCTGCGACTGGGTGTTCTGGTTGGCAGGTCTGGCAGACAATGGCAGGAATTGGCTGGACAGAAAACTCTGCATGCAACGTTTTTTGTCCGGCCGATTCTTGGCATATTTGCCAGATAACAGCCGGATCTCTGTCGGACCCCATTATGGTCAATTAGGTCCGGTGGGAAGGCAGTAGTATCCAGCAATGCCGGATCCAGAGAACTCAAGCAGGCTGTAGTTCCCTGCCCCATGTGTGAAAACCTGTGGAAAACCTGAAGCGTTTCCGCACGGAAAAATCTCATGTTTTGGTATTGCCAATTAATATGGTGGATCTGGTGATCTCTGTAATGGGGACACCCATTTGCTCGGTTCTCCTTCCTTTGAGGGATATCTTGCTTTCACTGTGTTGAAGACCCATAACTGGGGCTCCACGGTTATTTTGCATATTAATGTTTTGGTATTGGATAATGCTACTACAGAATATCGGCAGATCAGCCATAGATTCACTGAGTGTTTTTCGTTATATGAAACATACATACATATTCTGTAGGTACATCAGTATATAATATATGTGTGTACATCTATGTACATGCTGTTCTGATAAATATGCTAAGTCCAGATAGTTGTACAATGCACATAATGAGATGTGATAAATCAGCAAAATGTATAGAAATGTAAGAGCGTACTCTATCATCACATAAATGGCTGAACCTCATTTCACTTGGTAGATATTGCGGAATAAATCTCGCTGTCTAGTTGGCATTAATATGATGCATATATAACATTTCCCAGTCAACGCTCTTTCTTATTGGGTGTTTGTATTGAGGCAGAAATCATTATGAAGTGCTTCGTGCGCATATCGTCTGTGAGATTCACAGGGCTCACACCTTTGTTGTATTCGATAGTATAGCGCCGTGTCACTTCCCTGGATAATTCTCAGGACTTGCGGGTATTAGATTACTTTTACGCATAGCTTGTCAGGCTTTCAAATTAATTACTGTAACAATGGCAGGACTTGCACATGATGTTAATCCAGTCATATCTTCACATTGAGTCTCAGCGAAAGGTATTACTAGACAAATTACTGCTGAATGTTAAATGTAGATTTATTCAGCCAGAGTTAATTATAATCTCTATTTAGTCTTCGGTGATACATTCGTGCCATACTTATTCTAGCAGAGGACATTCATTTTTATTCTTGTATAAAGGTGAATGTAATAATCTTGGATTAGACGATGGATTATTGTAATACGATTTTCCGTCAGAATTGCAATTTGCGGGGATCTGTTACGTTCCGTAAGTGGATTTTGGGACATATGATTACTGAATAATAGGGGGGAAAAAAACTAAGAGTCATTTAAGGACTTGATAAACTGCCGCCCATCAGAAGATTTGGAAAATAGAAGTTTTCTCCTTGCTTGCTGACATTTGTATAAATGTGAAACAGTATACCATTACCCTTCACTTTACAGTCACCATTAACCTTAATCCCAATGTAAAATGATAATAAGGAACACCATACGGCCGTGTTCACATCTGCACTTTTTATTTGTGTTTCTCTGTTCGGTTATAGGTGCAGAACAATGAAAATTATGGAAGCACAAGGTCCGGCACATGATAAACACAAATGGCATCCTATGAGCCCATTGACTATAAGGGAGTGCATTGGGTTTCTGTCATGCGACCTTGCATTTCACCTGATAAAATAGCACAGCATGCCCTAAAGCAGTGGTCCTCACCTCCAGTCCTCAGGTCTCATCTGCTGATCATGTTTTCAGGATTTCCTTAGTATTGAGCAGTTGATATAATTAGTGTCCATTCACCAGGACTTCATTCACAGGTATTCATTCAGTGGAATATTCTAAAATCATGACCGGCCATGAGGACTAGAGTTGAGGAACACTGCCCTAAAGGAACCTTCAACACAGATGTGAACATGGCCTAACCAGCGCCATTTCTATTACCGGGTGAGGGGTGCAATTACCCGGGGCGCGTGTCTCAAGGAGAAGAGGGGGGCGCTGTGCGTATCTGTACAGCCGGGTGGCCGGCCACAGGGGTGCACCGCGGCCCCTTAGCTTTAACATTATCTGCTGGCTGTGGCTAGCATGGGAGCGCCGCGCCCGCTATACTAATCACATTACCTCTCCGGCTCAGCCGGCTGGCAGGGGAGCACTGCGTCTGCTTTAATTTACCTCCATCTGGCAGTGGCAGGGGATCACAGGGGAGGCCAGCTTTCCTTCCTGGCTCCTCCAACTGCGCTTTCAACTATGACCTGACGTGCACAGCGTTAGGACGTAGTATGTGGAAGGTCCACGCTCTGTGTGCACGTCAGGTGACTGAGGAGAAAGCGCCAAGGTCCTCTGTGGGC
The DNA here is from genome assembly GCA_900303285.1 of Rhinella marina. Classification (NCBI taxonomy): domain Eukaryota; kingdom Metazoa; phylum Chordata; class Amphibia; order Anura; family Bufonidae; genus Rhinella; species Rhinella marina. The sequence continues at coordinate 186,764 of ONZH01014356.1, forward strand.
AAGGTAAATGCCTGGAGGGAGTTTTTTTTTTTTTAATTAAAATACTGATCATGGGGAGGGGGGGTAGTATGATAAGACCCCCAAATCCTCATCAGACCCCCACAAAATAACCCCCATACCCCTCCTTAGTGCTCACCTCACACATTAAAAATCAGGCACTCCATGATCAGATCTCCCCTATGTCAAATCACCCCCCCCCCATGATCTTAGCATGGGGGGAGGGGGGTGTCATCTGAGTATGGACCAACTGTCATCTGAACGTGGGCGGCGGCCGTCTGAGCATAAGGATGTCATCTGAGCATGAGGGTGTCATCTGAGCATGGGCAGTGATCTGAGCATGAGGGTGGTTATCTGAGCATGGGCGGTGATCTGAGCATGAGGGAGTCATCTGAGCATGGGCTGTGATCTGAGCATGAGGGTGGTTATCTGAGCATGAGGGGGTGATCTGAGGAACAGCGGTGATCTGAGCATGAGGGAGTCATCTGAGCATGGGCTGTGATCTGAGCATGAGGGTGGTTATCTGAGCATGAGGGGGTGATCTGAGGAACAGCGGTGATCTGAGCATGAGGGGGTGATCTGAGGAAGAGCGGTGATCTGAGCATGAGGGTGGTTATATGAGCATGGGCGGTGATGTGAGCATGAGGGTGGTTATCTGAGCATGGGCTGTGATCTGAGCATGAGGGTGGTTATCTGAGCATGAGGGGGTGATCTGAGGAACAGCGGTGATCTGAGCATGAGGGGGTGATCTGAGGAAGAGCGGTGATCTGAGCATGAGGGGGTGATCTGAGGAAGAGCAGTGATCTGAGGAAGAGCGGTGATCTGAGCATGAGGGGGTGATCTGAGGAAGAGCGGTGATCTGAACATGGGTGGTGATCTGAGCATGGGGTGGTGATCTGAGCATGAGGGTGGTCATCTGAGCATAGGGCGGTCATCTGAGCATAGGGCGGTCATCTGAGCATGGGGCGGTCATCTGAGCATCGGGTGATCATCTGAGCCTGCTCATTGTCGTGGCTACTGAGCTGTGCATGCTATGCAACATTGTTTAGGTCGGTATTATTTCATTGGGGGGAGGGGCGCTTTTTTAATGTTCGCCCTGTTGGTAAAATTCCCTAGAAACTGCCTAACCTTTGGAAAACTGTCCAGAACGGATCCTGAAATGTCCAGAAGTGTTAGCCATAATTATAAGAAGATGACTATATAAATGTGTATATCACAATCATTATAGAATTATTAGGGTACGACAACATCTATTCGGGTTTTGGCCAGCTCTAGTTTAGAACTGTGTGACCAGTTAGGTGGCAGCTGCCTTTTATTCAACTAATGAATACCACACTGTATAGCCTGTCTTTATTGTTTGTGGCCGCGTGGTATTGAAGGTGTCTCATGGCCATTAAAAATTAAGAACAAATGTACCGTGTGGTCTCCATTAGTTAAATAAAAAGCAACTGTGGCCTAGTTGGCCGTGCGGTTTTCAACCGCAGCTGGCCATGACGCAAACGGATCACGTCCCCACCGTGTGGTTGTCTCCTTATAGAATTTGGGGAGGATCATTCTCAGGTTTTCTTTTTACTGTAAATCATGTAGTCAGTTAAGAAATGACTGAACCCCATCTAAAGCTATGCTGACATGTGGTCCTTTCGTGGCATGTCCACCATATTTTTTATTTATAAAAAGGACAGGAAAAATCAGTTGTTGAAACACTGTAGACATCACTTGTCATCCCTCCCTAGCAATATAGGCATTACCTGGTAATTTGGGCGAAAGTTGCTGACAATCTGATGTGTATATGGGCAGTCGGTGGAAATGGATGGTGGAAATGGAGATGGGGTTTGTTGGAGTTCAACATGAGCCATTCTAAGCTAGGACATATGCAGCTTCAGGTGTGTAGCAGCTCTTCTCTTCCTTTCCTACAGAATAAACATGGCTGCTTGTCCCAGATGGGCATACATGTTTATAGGTAGGTTGGGCAGACACCTTTCTTATGTGCACATCTAGCTTTAGAGTGCTTTTACAGAAATTGTACTGCTGTGATATACTTTTTCTTATTTTCTGATTTTCCAATATTTCGGACAACTGTTTCCTTCATACTGGATTCCATGCCAGCACATTTTTTTTTTCCATTTGTGAATACAGTATTATTGTAAGCTTCACTGTCAGCCTCAGTGACAGAATGGCTTGCAGTCTTGCAATAGACAGTTCCAAAAGAAGAACCAAATGTCTAACCACAGGGAGGGCAAAATCCATTTAATAACTCACTGTGTGCACATGGTGCCCAGCAGAACTCATCCTTATGGAAGCTTTTCCCTTATTTTTATTCTCTTCATCTGTTTTATGTCATTGTGCTTAGAATGAAACTGACTAAAGAAATACCATCTTGGTGTAGCCTCTCTGAGGGACAGAAAGGATTTGACAGTATGCATAAATTGACTGCACAGTTACTGTAGCTCCGTTTGTTTCATCATATGTTTAAAATGAGATTGGGCAGAAGCTATATTGTCTGATCTATTATGAAGCTGCGTTTCTTCTACCAGTCTTCTTTACTTTTGTGGTGTTGTAGAAGTTCTAAAATGCTTATGTTATCCATTGATGACAAGTTCCTACCTGTCCTACATGAACAATGTAATAAAATAATGTAAAAAATGTAGGAGGAACTTCTTCATTCCCCCCACAGCAGTTTTCTGATGTAAAAAAGTTGCAAACCCCATTTTGCATCTTTTTAAATGCCACTCTGGCAAAATATTGTTGTAAGTGGTGTTTCTATGCTGCCCTGCCCGTGCCAATTCGAGCTGCTGTAGATTTCCATCTAGGTACACGGACTGCAGGAGGATGGTCCTAATTTATCTTCTTCTTAAATTAGGCACATACTCGGGCAATGCAGGGGTATCATAGACCGGTATAAAACACCAGTCTATGATAAATCCCCCAACACCTCTGCTACCCCCATAGAGTTTGTCAGTGATGGTTAAAATGAGATCCTTTTTTATCAAGTTCTAAGTCTACAGCTTCCATTCGTGGTACTTCTGCCATCTTGACAAACACCAGATACATTAGATTACCTACAAAGGCTGGATAGTCATTGTGATCTTTTACCACATGAGTAGAATTTAAAGATTTGCAACAGGTCTAGGCAAGGGGAGTGGAGTGGAGGACAGGAATGGTAGTAGCAACTGTTAGCAGTTATTCACAGTGATGTTCTTCTTTTGCACTCATTGGTGCCGTGCATTGATGGGAAGGAAGCATCTTTTATTCCCTTCAGGGCACCTGCACTCCAGCCTGGTGTTAGTTGGGGTGCTCTTGTTGGAAATTAATTCTGAGGTGCAGGGTTCCCTGAGGTGTGAGGCAATGATGAGGCTGGTTTAACAGTAGAACAGGGCTTTTACTAGCTCTTAAGTTGAGACTTTGCATGGATCGGCAGATTTTACACAGTTTTGTAATTCCAAATTTTTCACAGTTCTTATGGCTGCCAAGGTAGTTAATAGCCAAAGGTGGTGCTTAAGCTTTCCGACACTGCACTTTTTTTTATCAAGCTCAAGCATCCAAACATAGGGGTTCAATATTTGCAGCTACCCTGTTTCTCCAAAATTAAGCCCTACCCTGAAAATAAGCCCTAGCGCTATTTTGCAGGGTTTTTGGAGTAGGCTTAAAATATAAGTCCTACTCCAAATATAAGCCCTAGATACAGTGAGCGCCTCCAGCGCTAGGTTATGTCGCATGATGTCACTAATGTCACGGACAAGGAGAATAGGAATACTGTAGCCTTACACTGTTCCCAGGACGGTAGCGGGCATGGCAGAATCCACTCACCCAATCACAAGATGTGTCTACTGCCTCCCAAGAGAAGATACCATAGAGAGAGCACGGTGCCACTGGCAGAGTGGCTCCAGAGTCCTGCCTCCCGAGTGCAGAGAGGAGATAGAGAGATAGGGCACAGTTCATTTGCCTCAGAGAGAATGTGAGAGAGAGTGCCAGTAACACCCACTGACACTACAAACCAAATAAGCCCTACCCCGAACTTAAGCCCTAGCCCTTTTTTCGGATGAAAAAATAATGTAAGACCCTGTCTTATTTTCGGAGAAACACGGTATCTGCACTATCACACTTTTTCTCACTGTTTCTCTCTACTCACAATACGGTACTATAGGTGTCCTCTGTGGGATGTAGTCCTTAGAGAACAACCACACAGTCAGATTTCTGAATTTTAACAAAGAGAAGTTATATCTGTATTGTGTATTTTCTCTTCTTTTTTCATCTATTCCTGGTTTTAGCTTCCAAAACTGCATGCAAAAACCTGACCGTGTGGCAGTACCCTTAGAAAATCCCCAGTCTCCTGTACAGTGTGCCCACTGTCCTAAACCCTTGTATCTACTGAACAAGTTGGATGTGGAGTCCATGAGTCTCACAAATGTAATCTTCTCACATGTATCTAGGGTGTATTGGAAAATAATTTCAGCTGGATTTCTACTTTAAAAGTATTGTCCTTTCAGGTCATATGCATATGGATGTCAAAGATGACATCTTTGACCCTCCCAACCCCCCACATTTCATTAGCCACAATGGATATCTGTTGCAAAGAAATCCATGAAGAACTCAACACCACAATGCATTACATGCTTGTCTGTATTTGAATCATCGCCATATTACAACACACTTTCCCTGTCCAACGATATCTGGTTGCCTGGGGTCACCTGAACAATGGCACTCAACTGATCTCATTATGTCCTCATTAAGAAAAGCAGGAATCTTAGAAAATTATTTTTTGTTTACATCAAATTTTTATGCTGACCATATTTTTGGTTATTTTAAAATTTTCTACATCCCTAACAATGTTTAAAAAAATTCTAAAATGCTGCATATTTCACACTGGCCACCTGTTCCTTCAGAGCAACCACATGGGCTAGAGACACAATATAGACTGGAGGGGCACGCTCTGACCTGTGCAGAGATCAGGAGGGAGTAGATATGCTGCGATATAACCTATTGTGAATGTGGAATCCTGTGGTATCCATACAGAAGTGATATCTGTCATTGTAATTCTGGCTGTGATAATGAGATGACTACTGAAACGTTACATGTACAGAACTGGGCGTCTGGGCATATGAAAATAAATGTCACCAAAAATTCTAAAAAAAAATGTTTAAAAAAATGATTAAACCAATAGGTCATTTCTGATGACACATTCCTTTTAAGTAGAATTACACAATTCACAGCTTGTGAGAGGTTCTTGCCTTCACTGCAAAGCTTTAAGCATTCAGTTCTACACAGATGACAGACCTGTCTGAAGTATTTTAATTACAAGATAAATGTAATGTGTTTTGCTGGACTAGGGTGTTGGACAATCTTCCTCTTCAAGAAAAAAAAAAGCAAAAATAAAAAAAAATGGATCAAATAAACTAGATATTTGTACTTGTAAAATGAAATTCTTATCTCTGGAATCTTTGCAAGACAGCAAATAATAATGATTAACCCTCCGCACTGCTATTGTCGCCTCTGGTGTGGCAGTTAACAATGCCCAATAAAAGTGATTTAATCATGTTGTACTGGCTTCTAGCGTAATATCCAATGCAATTGCTTTTATATATCATGGATCTTATAAATTATGTTTGTTGGATAGCTAGAAATACAGAGCTATCTACACACATTATAGATCACAGTGAATTTTGTCAATAAAACAGCATTTAATTTCATGTACAAGATGTATGGGTGATAGTACTGAGTAAATATACTAACATCCGCAGAATTTGGAATACTTTGTGACAGCTATGGATCCGAGCAGTCACTAATCCTGCTATGAGGAACAAAGAAATGAGAAAAGATAAGATAATGGATATACAATATGTCTGTGGTAACACTTTTAAAACCATCTTATCATTGTACTGTTACACATATTTTTATTACAGAGTGGTTAGTGGTATAAGGCTACTTTCATACTAGCGTTTTATAATTCCGGTATTGAGTTCCGTCATAGGGGCTCAGTACCGGAATAAAACACTTCAGTTTTGTCCCCATTCATTGTCAATGGAGACAAAACTGAACTGAAGACAATGGAATGCTCCTAAAAGCATTCCGTTCTGTCTTCTGACCGGAGAGCAAACCGCAGCATGCAGCATGCTACGGGAATCGTCCTATGTGCGCGCCGTCCTCCTCCTGTACTGTGCTGCGCGGAGCTGCCTGGAGCATGTAAGTATGTATGTGTCTGTGTATCTGTGTCTGTTTGTGTGTACTGTGTGACATGTGTGGGGCTGGAGTGCGGTTCCGGCCCCACACATGTACCTGCGGCAGCACGGATCCGGCGGCACCCTTCACCTGCCGGATCCGTGCTGCCGCTAGTGTGAAAGAGGCCTTATATTTAAAAAAGAGACACATTATAAAAATAGTGCTGCCAATACATTTAGGAAAATTTAAGTATACCTAAACATTCACACATTTTGTATTAAAACCTGTTCTAAATGTGATGAAAATGATTTTTGTAATGTACTTTTTTAATTTTTTTTTAACTTTTCCTAGTGAAATAGATGCCTGATGTTCACTTTAAAATTTGTACTCTAGTACACAGCCATAGTATTTGCCACTTTAGCAGAGCGGGTGCAGGCAGAGCAGCGATGTGATATAGAAGCTCCTGCCCTGTGATGGCTCTGCTTGTAGCCTTTACTGACGTGGTCTGCAGGCTAGTAGCAGGGTGGACTGAGCGCAAGGCAGGAGCTCTTGCATCACATCGCTGCTCTGCCTGTGCCTCCTCTGCTACAGCCTCAAATACTACGGATTTTACCAGGGTGCCAGCAGAGGTGACAGGTCAAACACCTCCAGAGCCGGGGCGGATTGGCCATAGACCCTACAGGGAAATTTCCCTGGGGGCCGCCGGGGCCCTCCTCACTGCTGGCCAGTGGAAGTTTTTGGGGATGTATTTTGTGATGGACTGTGGTATGTGGCTCTGTTGGGGTGATATAATGCGCCACAATATGGTATTGCTGGTCCTGCCTTCCACCAATTTGGACCCAACTACAAAATGGGGCCACTTTTAGTATTTTTTCCAGGGCCACCCAGTCCACCCCTGATCCAGAGGTTTCCGGTCACAGGTTAAAATATACTGTATGTTAGCTGTTTGGTCTAAAAACACCTCCAGCCACATGTATACCAGTTAGGATTTGGAAGAGCAAAGCTGGTACAGGCAGGAGCAGCACTCAATGTGGCTGCAGGGGAGTCCATACTCCAGTACATAGTACAGATTCTAAAGCTTAATAGAGTACAGATTCGAAAGCTTAATAGACATCTGAACTTTAGGTGTCTATTTTGCTAAGAAAAGTTAAAAATTTTTTTAAGTACATTACAAAAATAATATTCTCCAGAAACAGTGTCATCGATTTTCATGAGTTTTGTGTGGTATTACGGCTTTGTCCTGTGCACTAGAATGGTGTTAAGCTGCAGTATCAGGCAGAGTCTTTCAACAGGAGGGGCGCTGGTTCTGGTAAAAGGCAGATCTTTTAAACCGCTGTTGTTTTATTAGCTTCATAGAATATTGTATGAACACCAGTCTATTAAATTAAAAAACAGCAATTTTCATCTGTTGAAGTTTGTTAACTTTAATGTTCTTTCTTTCTCTTATACAGTGACAGAAAGTCGGGTGACCATGGACAGTATACAAAGGTTCTCATCCGTCCCGGTGTTCCTACCTGTGAATTATCACGTTTGTAATTCTGAAGTTTCTTTCTTCCTTAAAGAGGCCAATCAAGACCTCATGAAAAACTCGAGCCTACAGTCCCGAACAGAACCACTTTTCATATATAAAGCCAAGGTGCCACCGGCAATAAATGCCACCTATGGACCCTATTCAGCAGAACAAACTCTGCCAAAAAATGTGATCATTACCTCAAGTACTTTCAGTTCTCCCAACAGATTCACTTTTAACTGGCAGTTAAAATCCCACATTATAGAGAGCTCGATATATTCTGACAAACCCAAAGTGCAGGCTTTATTTTATATTACAGGGAAGGACTGGGAGGACTATCATCCATCGGAGATTTTGCCATGTGTGAGAATGGTTGCTGTCTTAGAAAACCGTGAGCTTTCAGCAAGCTGTAGGCTGAAAGGGAGGCTGGGGTTATGTGTAGCAGAGCTAGAGTTTTTGCCTAGTTGGTTAAGTACATCTCCCACGGATGCTCACATATTCTCAGTTCCTCTACAAGGAATACCAGTTGAACTACACTACATTGTCTACACTACCAGAGAAGATGAAGAATGTTCTTCTCAAGAAGCAAAATGGTCAAATAGGATTCAATCCAATAAGGACAATGATCAAAAAGTCTCAAGTGCAATGGAAAGATTTGGCAGTGTCATTGTTTATCCCACTCAAGACACGATGAGAATGTCTGTGCTTCCAGTGGATAACAATGTTCAGATACAATACCCACCAGATCCTGTGAAAGTAGGAGACATCGTAACATTCTTTGTATCAGTGGCAGGAAGCTCAATTGTCCATCAGTTCATGTTGAGGTATGCCAAGCTTTTGATATTGTGCTATTTTGTGTGTATCAGTCACTGTAAAATTCCTGATTTTTGTATTCAGGTTCATAAAAATTTTATTATTTGATATTTTAGTCCTAAAGACACATGGAAGCAAGGGATTTCATCCATTTTCACAGTTATCTGATACTGCCTTATATATTTGGTGATCTTGACCTAAGTATTAGCATTCCAATGTAACAAGTTTCAAATTATGTCACCATAGCTCAGAAATACGGTAGTTATATCTAATTTTCATTGTCTTGCCCAGCTCTGTATAGCACATTTTTTATGCTGCTATGGCTTGCTGTGGGCAGGATTATCATATAAAGAACTACAGCATCCATGTTTTCCCTTACTCTCTCACACCTTGGCTCTATTTACAGGTGACTATGTGTCTATTACGAGATGTAAGGTAGTGATATAATTACTGACTGTCTTCATGGTCAACACAGATTTGCTACTGAGAAACTGTTCTGCTGCCTAGCATGAGAAACACAATCCCTCAGAGCAAAGGAGCAGTGGAAATAAAAGGAATTAATTGTGCGACTCCTTAAACATCGTGGAAGAGAGCAGGGGTAGAGGGGAGAAAACTTGTTCAGTGTGCTGGACATCACTCAAGCAGGAGATAAACACTAGGAGGAAATGTATTAAGGGGCATATTTATTAAGACTGGTGTTTTAGACGCCGATCTTAATAAAGCCCTAAGCTGGCGGTGGATCCGCCGATGTAATGAAGAGGTGCAGGCCTCTCCATAACATTAAATATAAGACAGCTTAATGAGACAGGCCTCCCGACCCGTCCCCTTCCCTGCCACACCCACAATTTTAGACCTGGCGTGAGTGCACCACGATCTGCGCCTGAAATACGCCGAACAGTACATTAGGAAGTGGCATGTAAACCATTTGCACATCATTTAAAACCTCTTTTCATGGCAGAAAGGTGGTCACAACCCTCCCTTGAATTTAAATTCACTGAATAGTAATATGATTATTGTCTATTCATGTAAAGTCCACCTCATCCGTCCTGTTGTTTTTCTGGCTTGTTCTCTTTTCCTATACTTGTACTGAACGTTACCTGCAATTTTGATCCAATACCTTTATCTTAAACTTCTAATGCAACCTAATTTTGCATTACTACATTAATTTTTTGACTGCATTCTTTGAATGTATATGCTATTTGTACTTACTAAGATGTGGTGAATACTGTACTTTTCTTCATTGGTGTTTTGATTTAAAATAAATGCAAATCTGAGCCCCGAGAGCAGCCACTTTAGAGATAACATAAATGCAAATCATTTTGTAAGAGGCAAATACATTGCATCCAGTCACACAAAGAAAAGAACATACTGTTCTTACATAAACTATATAAACTATCATCATGATCTTATGATTTTCTGATGTCTTGGCAGATGTGAGAGGTCCACATTAATGAAGTCTCTAATCTCAGACCAGTACTAGTTTTCAGAGTGTAAGGGCCTCTTCAAATAGAGTTTTTTGTCACTGATTTTGGCCTGTTTTCTGTGCCAGAATCAGCGCCCAAAAATGCCTCTAAACAGCCTTTCACTCATTTTAATGGAAGCAGCACTGCCATTTCAAAAAGAAGCAGTATGCCCTCTCTTGGTTTGTAATCTCCAGTAAATTGAAATTAATGGGAGGTGGCAAAAAATATGCTCTATGCTCTGTACCAGTCCGTGTAGTTTTTTGGGTGTTTTTTGGTGCCAAAAACCGCAAGCTGCAAATGCAGTTCTGCAATGAACTATATAGCCACAAAAACACATCAAAACCACATCAAAAATGTTTCTGTTACAGTGTTCACTCTACAGGATAAATACATTTATATTGATATTTTCATAGTATGGGCGATTTGGGATGCAGTGATGCTAATGACCTTTATTTTTTATTGTTTATTTTTTATTTTATGGTGCTGATTTGAAAAAAATAATATATATATATTTGTTTAAATTTTTTAAAAATGTTTTAAATATATTTTTAAACCTTTGTTTCACGCGTTATCCTCAGGATAGGTCATCAGACTCTCGTCACCTCCGCCCATCTGCTGCTTGGAGAGAAAGCAGAGCTTGTACAGTATGAGTGCTGCATTTGTTTCACTGTTTACCTGCTCGCCATCGCAATAGCAGTGGAGAGCAATGTAATTACAGCTCCTCCATCCCATTGGGAAGGAGCAGATGGAGTGTAACTGCCCCATCGCATTGAATTCAGTGAGACGGAGGAGCTGTTGAACCTGTTGCAATTACCGCTGCTTTCTCTTCAGCCAGCTGATCTGTGAGGGTGTTGGGAGTTGGGCCCCCACCAATCTGACCCCCACCAATCCTGAGGATAGATCATCAATATCAAAATCCAGACAATCCCTTTAATGAACTTTCAGCATTGGATGGTGAAACCGTTTATGCATATCAATTGGCATTGACCTGAAAATATAAAATATGCATTTTATTAGAGCTTCACCTGAAGGCGTAAAATATTGAACCAACCAGAGAAAATATTTTTAGTATTCGCAGGGCGGCATCTCTGTAAACCAGCTGTTTTCCCATATTACACATAAATTGCAGCAGTTGTTTCCTGGAGCCTGAAGTTTTGTGACATCTCTCCCAGTTATTTAACCACTTCAAAGTCATGGATAATGTGAGGAAACTGTTAAAGCTCGGTCCAGTTAAGCCCGTATCTGTAAGTGTATTATTTTTCTGACTCGGTCACAGTCTTGCAGACAGTAATAGGATCGGATTAGCCAGTTTTAATTAGTTTCCTTTTCAAAAGATTCACTCATATTTTCTTGTCTAATTTTTTTTCCATTTGGCAGATCTAGCCAATTATCTTCAAACAAGTTTTCCTTCCATTAATGTTTTTTTTTTGTTTAATTTCTAATGTCACAAGGACGGCAGCAAAGGAGATAGAAAATGTTATACATATGCTGCACCCCATTGGCTTCCTTCATTAAAAGAAAACTAGAAAAAAGATTATTAGATGCGGCACTGCCTTAAAAGGGTTTTCCGAGATATTTTACGGTATTTGACCTATCCACTGCTTAGGGCATCAGTATCTGATCAGTGGGGGTCTGACCCGGGACCCCCGTCAATCAGATGTTTAAGAAGGCGCTGGTGCTTGCAGCCTCCTCCTTGCTTCCCAAGCACAGTACAGTACATTGTATAGTGGCTGTGCTTGGTATTGCAGTTCAGCTCTATTGACTTCAATGGGGCTGAGCTGTGCCTAGGCCACGTGACCAATAAACTTAACGTCACATGACCTAATGAAAGCTGCCAGAAGCCCGCAATGCTACTGTGAGCACCGATGTCTTCCCAAACAGCTTATTAGCGGGGCTCCTGATATTGGACCCCCACTGATCAAATACTGATGATCTATCTAGAGGATAGGTCATCAGTAAAAATATCTCGGAAAACCCCTTTAATTTCCATCTATGGTAGGTCTTTCCTAAGGCTATGATCACATGGCAAAATCAGCAACACAAAAAAGAATGGTAGGCCAGTAGTGTATTTAGAAGCTGAAACACAGTTCTTTTTACACTCCAAATACAGTCTAGATACGTCTACTCATCATATATTTTACCCCTTAGGCTACTTTCACACTAGCGGCAGTCCGGATCCGGCAGGTGAAGGGTGCTGCCGGATCCGGACTGCCGCAGGGACATGTGTGGGGCCGGAACCGCGTTCCGGCCCCACACATGTCACACAGTACCATATACATACACACACATACATACACACACATACATACTTACATACTCCAGGCAGGCCGCACGTCTTCATGCCCAGGAGGCACGCAGCTATGACGATTCCCTACAGCGCCCTCTGCTGGGCGCTGTAGGGAATCGTCATAGCGGCGCGCCTCCTGGGCATGAAGACGTGCGGCCTGCCTGCCTGCCTGGAGTATGTATGTGTTTGTGTGTATGTTTATGTGTGTGTATGTATGTATGTATGTCTGTCTGTCTGTCTGTATGTATGTGGTGACGGATCCGTCCTAAACTCCATTGAAAGTCAATGGAGGGCGGATCTGTTTACCATTGTAGTCACACCAAACGGATCCGTCCCCATTGACTTGCATTGGGGGTCATTCCGGATCCGTCTTGGTGCGGATGCCTGGACCGGAGAGAAAACCGCAGCATGCGATCAGCGGTGGTCCTGGGAGCCAGACGTCCACCGATCAGATACTGATGACCTATAAGCACCACATCTGACCTCTGTTTGGACTTATACCTCATAATATGTAGTCAGTTGCAAATTGATGAAAGAAAGGGAACCATTTTACTGGAGCTAGTTTACATTATATAAGTTCATTCCTGCATTGATAAATACCAATTGGAGATAGTCAGCGGTTTTTGTTGAGTTCAAAAGAAAACTTGTCCCCAAGTTATTTCTTTGAAGACTTGATCATCAGCCCCCTGCACTACTGTCCTTTAGTGTGTCTTATGATCTATTCTAGCCCTAAGGGTTTCCAGAATTTATCATAATGGTTTTTGATTTTTATTGATTATATTTTTTCTCTGTTCCCAAATGGATAAAGTTAGAGAATTGAATTTTATGTTATAAAAGGATTTACACAATTTCTTAAATAACTGTCTATTTAAGCAGGTTAACAAAAAAGTTCTTGTCTAGCCACATCTTAGTTTTGAGTTCTGCATACTAAGATAGAGGAGAAGTGGAAAGGGCTCATAGTCAGGCGATTATTAAACCGGATGGAAGGTCTCTCTTATAATGAGACTGTTGAAAAATCAGATTTGTTCAGCTTGGAAATAAGATGCCTTGGAGGTGATCTCATTTACATGTATAAATACATGTCAATACGAAGAACTGGCACATGATTCATTCATTCCAAGGACTTTGCAAAGAGCCAGGGGACATTCATTACATGTTGAGGAAAGAAGATTTAGACATCAATACAGGAAATGGTTCTTTACAGTTAGTGATACTATGGAAAAAAGAAAAACAGAGTGATCTGCTCACTGGCCACAGGTTGTCTCACATGTTGGAAAAACAGTGGAATTCCCTACTCCAAGAGGTAGTAATGGCAGATACTGTGTCATCATTTCAAAAACAGCTAGATACTTATCTAATAGCAAATGGAATTGAGGATTATAATCAATCTAACAATTTGTGTTGAATAATTGATCTGAGAAAGGCTGAACTTGATGGACCCCTTTTTCAACCCATGTAACCATGCCACAATTAGCTTCAAGTACGTTAGTAACCTATTATTTAGCCTAGTCCTTCAGAGATATCAGACCCTACGTTTCTCAGAAAATTGTTTGCAAAGCTGACCACCTATTCAAATGTAACCCTTCAAATATGAACTTTCATTTAGTAATGGAGAACTGAAAAACTTAAATACAATGACACGTCTTTGAGATGACCAACCAGAATTACAGTGGACAGTGATCTTTTGGGGTTGAGAAGTGGGGTGGGCCTTCTGAGATTATGTCATTGTAAATCTCTTTTGAAGAGGTTTCTCTGTATGTATTGACACATAGCTTCCTTTGAGTCAGTGGTGATGTATTTTCCTCCTTCCCCGATTTACACAGCAGCTCTACTTCTACTGAATGGTTTATCTGTATAAGCACAAACCCAACACCTGACCAACACCTCCGATATAGATTTTCACAGCTGGGAGTGAGTGCTTGGGTACTTGATTTCACATTATCACGGAAAGCATGAACATAAGCTATGGTGAAAGCCATTGAAATGGTTTGTTCATACATATATACCAACATTTACAAATCATCCACCTGGTCTTCCTTTCTAAACCCCACTGCTATACTGTTTATATATAGAGTTTGGGTTTAAAGTCATGTCGCACCATTTTTAATTTAGGTAGCATTTATGAATATATTTAAAATATTGTGTAACAGTCTGCTGTCTTTTTTATTCTAAAATGCTAATTTGGTATTCCACGACATCCTGCCTTCAGGTAATTGTCCGCATATATTTCGATTTTTATGCAAAAGTGATAAGGATGTGATAAGTGCTCTTAAGAGTGATAGTAATTTCAGATACTTCCAGCAGGCTTATTTGGCACGTATCACAGCTCACAGAATTACAATATGTAATTTAGGCATTGGTTAAACCAAAAGATATATATATATATATATATATATATATATATATATATATATATATATATACATATATATATATATTAGAATGCATACAGTACTTTCAGCTAAAAATGTACTCACATAAAGGACCCTTCACACAATTTAAATCCATGACAATAAATATAAAACCTTAAAAATAACTGCTGTCTGTGTCCTAATCTGCTCAGAAGCTGTAGCTGAAGTAAATCTGTGATAGTGAGTGTGCACCTTCCCACACCACCTAGGTTATGAGACTGCCAGTGACTAACTAAATATATAAATATATATACACTCACCGGCCACTTTATTAGGTAGACCTGTCCAACTGCTCGTTAACACTTAATTTCTAATCAGCCAATCACATGGCGGCAACTCAGTGCATTTAGGCATGTAGAAATGGTCAAGACAATCTCCTGCAGTTCAAACCGAGCATCAGTATGGGGAAGAAAGGTGATTTGAGTGCCTTTGAACGTGGCATGGTTGTTGGTGCCAGAAGGGCTGGTCTGAGTATTTCAGAAACTGCTGATCTACTGGGATTTTCACGCACAACCATCTCTAGGGTTTACAGAGAATGGTCCGAAAAAGAAAAAACATCCAGTGAGCGGCAGTTCTGTGGGCGGAAATGCCTTGTTGATGCCAGAGGTCAGAGGAGAATGGGCAGACTGGTTCGAGCTGATAGAAAGGCAACAGTGACTCAAATTGCCACCCGTTACAACCAAGGTAGGCAGAAGAGCATCTCTGAACGCACAGTACGTCGAACTTTGAGGCAGATGGGCTACAGCAGCAGAAGACCACACCGGGTGCCACTCCTTTCAGCTAAGAACAGGAAACTGAGGCTACAATTTGCACAAGCTCATCGAAATTGGACAGTAGAAGATTGGAAAAACGTTGCCTGGTCTGATGAGTCTCGATTTCTGCTGCGACATTCGGATGGTAGGGTCAGAATTTGGCGTCAACAACATGAAAGCATGGATCCATCCTGCCTTGTATCAACGGTTCAAGCTGGTGGTGGTGGTGTCATGGTGTGGGGAATATTTTCTTGGCACTCTTTGGGCCCCTTGGTACCAATTGAGCATCGTTGCAACGCCACAGCCTACCTGAGTATTGTTGCTGACCATGTCCATCCCTTTATGACCACAATGTACCCAACATCTGATGGCTACTTTCAGCAGGATAATGCGCCATGTCATAAAGCTGGAATCATCTCAGACTGGTTTCTTGAACATGACAATGAGTTCACTGTACTCAAATGGCCTCCACAGTCACCAGATCTCAATCCAATAGAGCATCTTTGGGATGTGGTGGAACGGGAGATTCGCATCATGCATGTGCAGCCGACAAATCTGCGGCAACTGTGTGATGCCATCATGTCAATATGGACCAAAATCTCTGAGGAATGCTTCCAGCACCTTGTTGAATCTATGCCACGAAGAATTGAGGCAGTTCTGAAGGCAAAAGGGGGTCCAACCCGTTACTAACATGGTGTACCTAATAAAGTGGCCAGTGAGTGTATATATATATATATATATATATATATGTATATATCTTAATATTATAAAAATGAGTTTCTGTCTGTCTGTCCGTCTGTCTATCTGTTCTCTATGCGCGACCAAACTACTGGACCGATTTTCACCAAATTCGGCACACAGGTACATCAGGTGTCCGGGAAGGTTTTAGACCAGGTCTCAGCTCTCTAGGACATACTGTTCCTGAGATATTTCCAAAATATGATCTCCATTAGCCAATATTAGTCTGGGAGCATTTCACTTCAAATTCCAACTGTTATTTTCTCCAGATGCACACAGGTTTCCATAACAACCTAGCCAAGTAATTAGCAGCCAGCTGAGGCGCTCAGCCATTTCTATTCGCTGCTTTAAAGGGGCAGAGCGCTGTGGATGACACTGTTAAAGGGGTATTCCAGTTACCATAAATATACCTGATGTTTCTAGACTAAGACCGTTTAGTAGTAATAAAATATGTTTTTTTCCACTGCTACCCATTGCGTGTCCTCATAAATTACCATGGCATCGACCTGTAATTCAGGCCACCTTCAAAAGAAGGACTTAAAACCCCCGCCCCAGTTCTTGCTAAGCCACGCCCCTGACTCAGTCAGGTCACACCCCCTCCCATTCCGCAGTCAACGGGGATTGAAAAAATGAAGCTAAAATTCAACTTCTGTCAGTTGCAGGGGTGGGTGGGAGGTTGACTTTTTATCTGCAACAACAACCAGAAACACTAAATGAAATAGATTAAATATACCCATGCAAAGCTATGCTTTCTTCCTCTGCTACCCATTGCGTGTCCTCATAAATTACCATCGACCTTTAATTCAGGCCTTTAAGAAGGACTTAAAAGCAACCCCCCTCCAAAGTCCTGCTAAACCACGCCCCTGACCCGGTCAGGTGACGCCCCCTCCCACTCCGCAGCCAATGGGGATTGAAAAAATGAAGGTTAAAATCAAATACTGTCAGCTGCATTGACTTTCTCTCTGCAACGACAAACACAAACACTAAATGAAATAGATGAAATATACTCAGGCGAAGCCGGGTCCTTCTGCTAATATATATATATATATATATATATATATATCACCTTTATACTTTATGCACAGTCTTTTATGGTCTGAGCATGGTCCCATTGTGTCACTGAGATTCAGACTAGAGCTAAACTGAGGGGAAGAGGAAAAGAATTTTGCAATTTTCACCTTAGAGGGGTTGTGCAGTCAGTACATATTGATGACCTATCCACAGGGTAGGTCATCAATATCTAATAGGTGGGGGTCCAACTCCCGGCACCCCGGCCAATCAGCTGTTTGAAGAAGAGGAGGCGCGTCTACGAGCACTACTTCCTCTTCAAGATTACCCTGTGCGTTGTCTCGTAAGTCTCGGTGGCACAGTGTAATTATGAGTGTTTGTCACAGTCACTTGTAATTACACTTCGCCACTGCTGCAAGTTAGACAACACGCAGTGTAATTTTGAAGAGGAAGCAATGTTCAAACGAGCACTGCTTCTTCTTCAAACAGCT
Organism: Rhinella marina; assembly: GCA_900303285.1. Taxonomy (NCBI): domain Eukaryota; kingdom Metazoa; phylum Chordata; class Amphibia; order Anura; family Bufonidae; genus Rhinella; species Rhinella marina. Next base: position 204,390 of record ONZH01014356.1, read on the forward strand.
GATAGGCGAGGGTGCTGGGAGTCGAACCCCCACCGATCAGATATCGGTGACTTATCCTGAGGATAGGTCATCAATATCAAAATACCCTTAAGTGAATATGGAAGTAAAAGAAAGGGCCAGAGGACAGTCTAGAGCTGTGATGGCTAACCTCTGGCACTCCAGCTGTGGTAAAACTACGACTCCCAAGATGCACACTTGCTTGGCTGTTCTCAGAACTCCATAGAAATGAATGGAGCATGCTGGGAGTCGTACTTTCACCACAGCTGGAGTGCCGGAGGTTAGCCATTACTGCTCTAGATGATGGGCAACAAAGAGGTCCAGCCTATTCTCTGTAGAGGACTTCTTCATCATCCTTCTACTATAAGCCACTCAAGAGAAACCACCTGACTCACCCCAGTGGAAAACAAGTAGGGTCTCCACTGCTCCATAGCTAATCCTTCTGTCCTCTTTGCTACTGCAGCCAGAAAGCACTGTATTTATGAAGTGGTGCTAATCAAGACCTCTTGTTGAGCATTTATGTTACCAAAAATATGTTTATTTTCAATTAGAAAGATTCATTTTCTAGAAAATGTAACATTCTGCGAACATGTCACAGGAAGAATCTTATTCTTATCTTTCAAGAACACTTCTGCAAAGATAATTTGTTGAGTAAAACATTCAGAAAAGCAGAACAACTTGATGTCAAAAGCCAGTTAGAAGAATAAATTAAATGATTGTTTTCAGTTCATGTACGAATTTCTACAACAATATGGAAGATAGGTACATGATTCTATTCCAGTTATTACCATGACAATGTTTCTATTTCTTAATGATGTATGTTAAAGAGCAGTGACAACTCAGTTGTTTCATTTGCTTGATCAATTTTTTCATAAGCCTATTAATGACCCAACTGAACTTTTATGATTATGATCGATGACCTGTTATAGGTCTTGTGTATAACCATGTTTCCGCGTGCAATTTTTGTATAACATGGATTAAAATGTGAGCGAATGAATAATTATTGCGGGAATGTGATTAACGACACTGTGGAGAGACTAATGATTCATTCCTTAAAGGGGTATTCCGGTAAAGTAACTTAATTTTTGAAAAACTGCATTAGGGCTGCAAGCTGTGACCCAACCAGAACCCATACCTATACATATAACCAGAGCTTCATTTTACCTTGCAATCCATTTGTCTAGCTCCTGTGTGAGCCTGCAACACATATGGCACCTGATCTTCCCTCACAACACTACAATCCCCACAATCCCTAGCTTTCCTGCTGTGAGTTTGTGCTTGTTCATGAGTGTTGCTGTTCACTGATTGGCTGCTTGACATTCCAGTGCAGACACGCTCCCTCTACTCAGTAATCAGCAGCACACTGACATTTAGCTAGAGAACTGATAGCAACACACTGAGCATGCTCAACCTAACAAAGGCTTAGAACTACAGGTCGGTGCCATGGTAACTCATGAGGAAACACAGTGGGTAGTAAGGAAGAAACTACTTTATAACTAGTAAACGGTAAATATGTGAAACTGACATTATATTAGGTAATTATTGATGATAAATTAGTCTAAAACATAAGTTATATTTATGGTAACTGGAATACCTCTTTAAAGGGGTTCTACACCAATCCTGAATGGGTTTAAATAAATAATTAAATGTTGGGTCTGTGTATGTGTACTTTGCAAAAAATGTATCAAATGATGCACATTGTTTTGTCTAGAAATGTTACTCCAGTTTTTTTTTTAACTCTGTCTCCTATTAGAGTGAATTTACAACTTTTATTGCGACTTTTAAAAAGCAACAGTTAATAAATCTGGAATCAAGCTCATTAACATAGCTAACCACGCCCACTTCATCTGTGTTGGTCTCATGTTCATTGTGCCCACATTGCTGTGAAAAATGATGCTTTAATATATGCAAATGAGTCTTGAGGAGCAACGTGGGCATTGCCTTTATACCTAGAGGCTCTGCTCTCTCTGCAACTGCCGAATCCTCTCCACTTTGACAGGGCAGGTGTTATGATATTTAAAATGTCTAGTCCTGTCAGTCAAAGTACTGAGAGCACAGCAGTTGCTCCTGGAGGCTCATTTGCATATATTAAACCTTCATTTTTCTAATCATTGCGGGCACATATGAACATGGGACCAACACAGATGCCTTCAGCTTCCAAGTGCACATGCAACAGGTCAGCCAGTTTCATAGGTACAGATCTGCTGACAGATGTCAGCAGAACATAGATTGTAAGCTCTTGCGAGCAGGGCCCTCACTCCTAGTGTTTCAGTTGTATATTAGCCAGTCATTTTTTGTATTGTACAAGAACCCTATGATTTTGTAAAGCGCTGCGGAATATGGTGGCGCTATATAAATAAATATTATTATTATTATTATTATTATTATCTGTACCTATGAAACTGGCTGACCTGTTGCATGTGCCATTTAAGTGCCATTGTGACATTTTTTTAGTCACAACTGGCATTTTTATATTTGCCCTCACCAGGTTTCTGAAAAGGGAGCATGGCAAGGGTATGGTGTCGGCATAGAAACTAGCAACTAGAAACTAGCAAATAATGACTGAACTCTATGGTAGCTCTGAGCTGGTGTAGACTTCAGTCTGGCACACAAACTGGTGGAGGAGACATTTAGTTTATGATAAGGCCTGTTCACGGTGGAACAGGCCTTTGGAAGACCAGCGTAGATAAATCGGGGCATAACTGTTTAATTTTCCTGCAGTTCCCTTACGAGGGATATTATAGGGGTTATCTGCTTCTGTAAAATTGATGGCCTATCCTTAGCATAGTACATATTAGATGAATGGGGGTCTGATTTTCAGCACCCCCACGACTAGCTGTTGGGGTTGTAGTGCTCGCCAAGTGCCAAATTCTTCTCATTGTCTACAAGGCAATACCAGGTTTAGCAGTGTTTGTGTCTGGTATTGTACTTCTGTCCCTTTAACTTGAATCTGATGAATCTGTAGTAAAGTGTAATACCAGGCATGGCCACTAGTAAACCAGTGCTTGATAAATGATGAAAGGTATGTAGCGCTCACTGGAGTGCAATGGGTCCTTCAAACAGCGGACAGGTGGGGGTGCTGAGAGTCGGACCTACGCCGACCTAATATTGATGACCTATCTTGAGGTTAGGCTTTCAGCTTTACAGAACTGGATAATCCCTTCAAACATTACACAGTGCTGTCCAAATCAATGGGTCACTTCTGTTTGGGTCGCTTCTCTACTCTGAGATGAGAGTACTGAGAAGAGCATTCCCCATTAACTCAGAATCCCCTAATACGATATATACTACTGTATATGGAAATGGAATTTTAAATTAATCAACTCTTTTAATAAGTGCTAACACCAGCAAGACCCATTTTATGGAGAAAGTGAAGCTCAATCTGTGTTCTGTGCTATTTCTAAAGGATTTAGTTATTCATTTTTTTAAGGTGTTTAACCCTTTACATTTTTACATATTGTCTTTTTTATGCCAGGCAACATGATGGCTCAGTGGTCAGTGGTGGCTTGCAGTCCTGGGTTCAAATCTGACAGAAAGTTACATCTGCATAGAGTTTGTATGTTCTCCCTGTGTTTGTGTGGGTTTCCTCTACCCCACCAGAATACATACTGATACGGATTCTAGATTGTGAGCCCCTCTGGATGGCGATATCTGTAAAGCGCTGCAGAATGGGGTGTGTGTTTTGTCTGGGAATTTCAGAGCACACAGCGATGGGGAGGAATGTGACAGCTCATTTACTGCATGAGATTCATTTTCAGCACCATGGACAGTGAAAGAATTTCCAATGCAATTTTTCAGGGATACGACCACATTACAAACACAGCGCCATCCAGTACTACACCGAACTGCTAACAGAAATGACACGTGTAACTACTTACTTCCTGAAATTGTGAAGCTAAATTCCCTGAAATATACCGCACATAATTATTTTAAATCAATGTGCTATAACTGCATGAATGTGTTTGTATTGCAGTATATTTGTGCAGACAGGTTAGTCGTACAGCCCTTCCTGAAAATCTATACTAATTTGACATTAGAGCAGGTGGATTGGCAGATATTGTGCTTCTTCTTATCGCAAGGAAAAGGATTATCTTGAACTTGTATATTTAAGGGTTTTTTGCCATTACTAAGACAGAATGCGACTACGGTCGTGTGAATGGGGCCGCATCTATTCTGCAATTTTGCTGAATAGATGCAGCCCCATTCATTTCAATGGGAGACATTTGATCTCGCTGAGCCGAACATGTGCTATTCTTGTCCACAATAGCGGACAAGAATAGGCATTTTGTATGGGGTGCCGGCCATATGTGTTCCGCAAATTACGGAACACACACTGGTCGGCATCCGTTGTTTTGCGGATCCGCAACACCATGGCCGTATGAACGGCCCCTAAGCCCCCGACCACCAGGTGACTAGGAAATAGTGGATTGGGCTGGCGGTGCGCTGTTTCAGTATCTCCTATTGAGATGGATGAGAGCTACAGAAACATAGCACTGCAAATTATGTTGTGTCCAAGCTAAGGAAACAGTGTACTATAGCTTTCTGTAATGCAGGGATGGCCAACCTGAGGCGCTCCAGCTGTTGCAAAACTACAACTCCCAGCATGCCCAGACTACCTACAGGTTCAGCCTACAGCAGGGCATGGTGGGATTCGTAGTTTTACAGCGGCTGGAGGGACGCAGGTTTGCCATGTAATGGGAGCTACTGAAACAGCAGAGCAATAGTGTTTCCCGGGCACCTGGTGTTTGGGGATTAGTCTCACCTCTTCTTAGTAATGGCAAGATGAGACAACCCCTTTAATTCCACTGAACATGTAAGATGTATAAAAATAAAATTGGCACATGTGCACACACACAGATATACTCAGACGCTCCTCATATGTTTTTCCTTTCTTCAGAGAAAACAGTGTGGGCAGTCTCGACAGCCTTGAAAGTGTTCTTTTGCATTAGCTTTGAAGCTAAATAACCTCTGTACAGTAACCATATCCCGAAAGTTAATGAGAAATCATTTTCAAGGCATTCACACACAAAACAAAAGTTGACTGAAGGGTTAGACACATTAGCAGATTAACATTTGCTGCAAAACATTCTAAGTGATTTAATTACTTTTGACAATGAAGCTTTAGTCTTATAGATTTTTAGCCAGATCTGCAAACGACGTCTCATTGTGTTCTTCCTGTACAAATAGGTTTATTAAGTGATGTCTGCTCTGCTCTTCCAATAGCAGTTCCCTTATATCATTTTAAGTAAGTGAATCATATAATAATAGCATTAGCCTAGGACAGGCATGCCCAACCTGCGGCCCTCCAGATATACCAAAACTACAACTCCCATCTATCTATCTATCTATCTATCTATCTATCTATCTATCTATCTATCTATCTATCTCATTATCTATCTATCTATCTATCTATCTATCTCTATATCTATTCATTTATCTATTATCTATCTATCTATCTATCTATCTATCTATTCATCTATCTATTATCTATCTGTCTATCTATCTATCTATCTATCTTTCCTTATCGTCCTTCAGGCAGCACAACACAATGGGTTAATGTTTCCCTCCTCCTGTCTAGGACAGAAGAAAATGAATAGTAAATCAGACTAATTAACCCCCTATAAAGGAGTGCACACCCACAGGATAGATGTGTTTTTTTCTTCTGTCTAGGACAAGGAAGCTCACATATACAGAGGCTCCTGCTGCTGTGAAGGCCAGTATGGTTGTCAAGCCTGATATTATATAACTGGAAGTGTCTATCTATCTCTCTATCTCTCTATAGGGCTGGATATTAAGAAAGCAGAAAGGCCCAATTACAACATTTGCCTGTATCTTACATGTCTTCACTCATGTTCACAACTGTACCTTGCAGAAGACATGCAGCATTGCTGGATTTTATTATGGTGTTTGACAACTTTCTTATCAAAATTAAAATAATATAAAATAAGTATATTGTTGCAACTCTTTGTTTCTGTATGTTATATATATATAAATATCGACTCACCATGAAAAGTAAAATTACCCATCATTCACTGTATTATGAATGGTCAGAGCATCATCCTCCTTGTCTGGAGCCTTCATGACCATCTTACCCTACTTGTGGTCAAGCGTTCATTTCCATTACCTTAAGGGGGGGGGGAATGACAGACAACTGTCTGCGATTTATCTCCCAGATGAACAAATGACTGGGCAAATAAAAATCCAACATCAATATCTATCTATCTATCTATCTATCTATCTATCTATCTATCTATCTATCTATCTATCTATCTATCTATCCAAGTAAGGTGCCAACAACAAGGTCCCAGATATTTAGCTCTGCTTAAATGAAAAAAAGTTGCAGCACTCCAAAATGAGATAAAAATATTGAAGTGTATGTTATCTGCCTATCTGCAGTAGAAGTATTAGTCAGTAGGATAAGGAACAGTTTGTCAATCCAGGAAATTAGGTTGGATGATAGGGAAATACAAGCTGGTCTCTATGTGGACAATATGATATTGTTTATGTCTTTCCCGACTCTTCATGAAATAATGTTATAGAGATAATTGATGAAGATGGCATCTACCCTGGTTTACAGGTGAATTAGGACAAAGCTGTTTACAGTATATGACCCTTGGAAGAACTAAATGGACAGTACTTCTCATATCAGGAGATTAATAGTAGTACATGTTTCTTCAAGTATCTGTGCATTGTTAAAATGTTAAAACATAATATTTGTGTGTATATATATTAATGTTTGTGTGTGTGTCATTAAAAGATATTGAGAGTGACCTCTACAGTGCCCGCCCCTTTAAAAATGACCTCCACAGCAGCCCGCCCCTTAACAGAAACATCCACAACGCCCTCCCCTTTAACTTGGGGACCTCCACAGCATCTAGGGTGGCTGCTGTCTTCACCCCAGAAAGCCGGACCTCACCGGCCATTCCCCCAAATATGAAGCAGCGCCCCCTGTCCCCATGAAGCCACACCACTAAACATGAGGCCACACCCCCTGGCTCCGTGAAGACACAGAGGAGAAGCTGTCTGACCATGAGTTACTGAAAGGGTGGACATCTGTCACGGACATTCCTGCGACAGGTATCAGGTGGTCTGTCAGATTGGTAACCCGTGGGTTAAACTGACAGGTTCTCCTTTGGTTGTTTTGTTGCTGCATGCACCACACCGCCCCCTTCAGGTGTAGGTGTTTTATCAATTATCTTTGTCTATTTAGTGTTGCTTCTCCCACCATGCTGTGCGGTTTATACTTTCTGTGGTGTCTGTGGTCTGCTGGTGTGTGTTTCTCTGTGGAGATCCCATTGCTGCCATTATCTTCAGGACAGTTAAGTGTCTTCTTTACCTTTCGTTTATTTGTGTATATCTTCCCTGTGTTTTGGTGTTTGGGCCTGAGGGGACACTACTGTTTGTCCAGGTTTGTCTCATTCCAGTCACTGGCTTCAGGGTCCTTCAGGGACAGTTAGGGCCCCGGGTTTCCAGCGTATGAACTCGCCTACCTTCTAGGCCTGTTCATACTGTTAGTAAGCCAGGACTGGAGTCAGGGTTTCAATAGGAGGTCACCATCTGCCTTCACTAGTTCCAGGCCTAATCCCATTTCCTTTCCCCCCTCTTCCTCCTGCGCTTGGTGTGGAATATGCCCCCCACACCAGAGCGTGACATTATAAACCGCCCAAAATTGTCATTTTGTCCATTTTTGTGCAGACATGGACCCAATTACTGCACTGGCAGGACAGCTACAGAGTCTCTCTTTGGAGGTAGCTGACGTCCTCACGACCGTCACCCAAATTCAGAGACCACAGGCTGTTAATCCCGGGGGTGGTGGTTGCCAGGCCTGTCTGGAGCCTAAAGTCGCTCTCCCTGATAGATTCTCTGGGGGACGTGGTAACTTCATTTTGTTCAGGGAGGCGTGCAAATTGTACTTTAGGCTGCGTCCTCATTCTTCTGGTAATGAGGAACAGAGAGTTGGTGTAGTGATCTCGTTGCTCAAGGGGGATGCACAGTCAGGGGCCTTTTCTCTGCCGACCGGATCGCAGTCTCTCCAGTCGGTGGATGAATTTTTCAAGGCATTGGGGCTTATCTATGATGACCCGGATCTCATCTCCCTGGCTGAGACCAAGCTACGTGACCTTTGGCAGGGTGAGCGCTCTGTTGAAATCTATTGCTCTGAGTTTCGGAGGTGGGCTACGGATACTGAATGGAACGATCCGGCCCTCCGTAGTCAGTTTTGTCAAGGATTATCTAAAAGGCTAAAGGACGCTTTGGCCTTTCATGAGAATCCGGTGTCTTTGGAAGCTGCTATGACTCTTGCTGTACACATGGATAATCACCTGTGAGAGAGATCTAGGGGCCCCCGCTCTCAGGACGTACTATCACATAGTGTATTGTTTTCCTATGACACTTTGGGTGAAGATACTCCTGGGTTGATGTCTGGGGATGAACCCATACAGTTAGGGGGAGCTACTCCTGCTTCCACTTTTAAGCATTCTGGGAATAAAAAGGGAGTGTGTTCTTTCTGCGGACAGAAAGGACACTTTATCAACGCATGTCCATGCATTCAGTCTCTAAAAGAGAAAAAAGGAAAGGGGGCATTAAATTCCCATCTCACTCTTGGAGGAGTGGGTGGAGAGACAGAAAATGTGCATTTGTCTTCATCCTGTAGTACCCGTTTTCTCCTGACTGCCGAGGTGGCGCTAGAGTCAAAGGTTGTGAGAGTTGATGCTCAGTTTGTCCGTATGCATGGATTATCTCCGAGTGCATTAGAGAAGAAGATTTCTGTGTTTGCTATTGATTCTGCACCTCTATCTCAGAAGTGTTTGTCTCAGATGGTGCATGATATCAGATTAAGAGTGGGTGAATTTCATCAGGAACTAATTTCGTGTTTTGTGTTGGAAGGTCTTCCTGCTCCTATGTTGCTGGGTTTACTGTGGTTAAGCAAACATAATCCGACCATTGACTGTCATACTAGACAGATTGTGGATTGGGGTAAATATTGTGTGGACAATTGCCTTCAGGACCGGTATTAGACAAAATGTGGCCCTGGGCGAAATTAAAAGCGGGGCCCCAAATTCTGAAGTACTGTATCGACAGTCAAGTTTATTCACTTGATGCAAGTGGAGAAGTCACCGCCGTGGCCCATGATTGGTTGCAGGCAGTGACAAAATGGATGATGACATCCAGGGACCTGAGCAGAGGTTGGAGAGCATCGGAGCCGAGTGTCAGGAAGCAGGTAAAGCCCAGTTCACACTTCGGTTATTTGGTCATTTATTTCCATCAGTTACTGGGAGCCAAAACTAGTAGTGAAGGTTACTCAGAGATAAGGTGTAATGGAAAGATTTCATCATGTTCTGTGTTTTTGACCTGCACCTGGTTTTGGCTCACAATAACTTATGGAAATAACTGAAGTGTGAACTCAGCCTAAGGGCTCATGTAGACGGCCGTTGCTCGTCTGCAATATAAGGGCACCGGCCATGTGCTCAACGTATCACGGATGTGGACCCATTCACTTGAATAGGTCCGCAATCCAGAAAGAGCAGTGTGGAACGGAGGCATGGAAGCACTACGGAGTACTCTTGTGGGGTTTCTCTCCATGCCTCTGCACCACAAAAAAATAGAACAACTTAAATGGGTCTGTATTCGTCTGCGGCAACCACACAAATGGTGCCCGTGCATTGGGGATCACAAATTGCTGTCTCCAATGCACAGAACGGACGGTACACGTTATCTATCATCTCTAGCTAGCATCTATCACTAGCTAACTTCTGTCTATCTATCTATCATCTGTCTATCTATCCAACCATCTACCTAGAAAAGAAAATTCCATGCTGCTCCCAAAAGTTGTTCAATACACGTTTCAGTCCTCTTACCAGGACTTTTATAATGCTTAAGAAAAGTCCTGGTAAGAGAACTGAAACGTTGAATTGAACAACTTTTGGGAGCAGCGTGAAATTTTCTTTTCTAGGTAGATGGATGGATGGATAGATAGATAGATAGATAGATAGATAGATAGATAGAGATAATAGATAGACAGGTAGATATAAATGATAGATAGATAGATAGATAGATACAGAGGCGTAGCTAGAACTGACTGGGCAAATTGTTGTATGGGCCCCACACACACATACACACATACATAGCTGCACTCATAAACACACTCTCCATATACATGTGCTCACCATATACATAGACGCGCTTATACACCTACTCTCCACATACATGCGCTCACCATATACATAGATACACTCATACACGCACTCTCTGCATACATGGACGCACTCATAGACAGTCACCACATACATGGACGCACTCATACATGCACTCTCCACATACATGGATGCATAAATACACACACATACATGGACGCACACATATACAATACACATATATAGACACCCAGCTTTCCTGCTGTGCCTCTCCCCCATACTCTAATGCCTCTGCACTTGTGCCATGCAGGATAGCAGGGAAGCTGGATGACATCTCATGATGTAATGTCACCCAGCTTTCCTACTGTACTGCATGTCACATGTGAAGAGACATGAGGACAGTCTGGGAAAGCTGATTATAACCCCAGTTCAGATGATTGATAGATAGATAGATAGATAGATAGATAGATAGATAGATAGATATGATGGATACTAGCTAGAGATGATAGATAGATAGATAGATAGATAGATAGATAGATAATCTCAGCACCACATGGGCACTACCCATCAATCACAAGACGACCAAAGTCATGGTGTTCCAGAGGAAGGGCCAGAATAAAGCCTCCATTCCTTCCTTCACAATAAATGGCTCCACACTGGAGAAAGCCAGCAGCTACACCTACCTGGGGCTGGAGCTTAACCAGTTAGGTAGCTTCAAAGCAGCAATAGAAACACTGAAAGGAAAAGCCTGCAGAACCTTCTACGCCATCAGAAGGCAACTGTACCATCTCAAACCACCAGTGAGGGTCTGGATGAAAATATTTGACGGTGTCATCGCCCCGATCCTGCTCTATGGCAGTGAGGTGTGGGGCCTGGCCACCTACCCAGACCAGTCAAAGTGGGATTCCAGCCCAACAGAGACCTTCCATCTAGAGTTCTGCAAATACCTTCTCCAAGTCCATCGCAGCACCTCCAACATGGCGTGCCGGGCAGAGCTGGGCAGGTTTCCACTATGGCTCACAGTGCAGAAGAGGGCGATATCATTCTGGGCACACATACAGGGCAGCAGCCACAGCTCTTACCACCACCAAGCCTGGCTGAGCCTCAGGGCCCAGAGCAAACCCTGCGCCCTCCAACTGAGTGTCAGCTGCCTGTCCAACCATAACCCCCAGCATGCCCTGAACAAATCACAAATAAAGGGGGTCATAGAGAGCTGCAAGGAGCAATACATAGAGGAATGGAGAAGAGAAATAGACACCAACCAGAAACTCACCATATACCAATCACTGCAAAGAGACTACACCATGGCGCCCTACCTGGTGAGGATACCCCACCCCAAACACAGACAGACCCTGAGCCTGTACAGATTGAGCGCCCACAGCCTGGAGATGGAGACAGGGCGGCACAGGCAGACATACAAGCCGCGGGAGAGCAGACAGTGCCAGCACTGCGAGCAGGGGGCCCTGGAGGACGAGGCCCACTTCCTGCTACACTGCAGCAAATACTCACCCGTGAGGGCCACGTACTTCCAGAGACTCTCTGCTCACATACCGGACTTCACCTCCATAGATGAGCGGAGAAAACTCCACATCCTACTGGGAGAAGAGGAGTCAACTGTGGAGATCGCTGCCCAATATGTCTCCACCTGCCACCAACTAAGAGGAAGATGAGATACCATGGACTATTATACCCCTATACTGCCCCTACACCATGGACTATTATACCCCTATACTGCCCCTACACCATGGACTATTATACTGCTATACTGCCCCTTTAACCCAACATCCACCCCCTAATTCCCACATCAAACCCCCCTCCACAATACCTATTATTTCTTTTTGCTTTGGCAATGCTAAATGTTTTACTTGGACGTGCCAATAAAGCTTTATTGAATTGAATTGAATGATAGATAATAGGTAGGTAGATAGATAGATAGATAGATAGATAGATAGATAGAT